>JXCR01112857.1:23319-53291 GCA_002079205.1 Phalaenopsis hybrid cultivar | reverse complement strand
ACACACAGATTTACGTGGTTCGGCAAATTGCCTACATCCACGGAGTTGCAGAGGATTTTACTAATTGAGGAATTTATACCGTTTGAACACAATAATAATTGCAGGAGAAAGTCTCACTTTCTCACTCTCTTCTTTTCTCTACACCGAGATACACCGAAGAGCACACCTTGCGATTCTACTGATTCGTATCCTTCAGCCCGTAAGTCTTCTTCCCCGTGCTTTGCGATACTTCCTTCACCAGCAAACCAACGCAGAACAGAGGAAGAATGAGGAAGAGCCGAATCTTGCCTTTTTTTTTTTTTACACTTGAAGTTCTATCCAAGAAGCCAAGANTCTTCGAGGGTCAAAATTGCTACACGAAGAAGCACAAAGGTGGGGTGAGTCCGCAGATCCCCAACAAATCCTATTGCCTTTGGGAAAATTATCTCTAGACTTGAATCGGCATGATTGAGCTTGGTGAGTTTGGAAGTGCTAAGAGGTACATTCAGATCAAGGGAGCGCCTCCAATCCTCAAGAATGTCTGACTAAACCTAAGAGTGCCTCTTAAGTCATGGGCAAGGGTTTCATCATATCTTTTCATTCAGATGAGCTCATATGTCAAGATAAATTTAACTCCCCAAATATATTTTCATCTTTTGATGACTTCAATGAAAAAAAAAAATCAAGAGAATTACGTAAACTATTTAATATCAGAGTACCAAAAAAATAAATTTACCGCTCAAATTTATTTTGATATACTAGAGTTGTTACTTGTGTTCGAACTGATCGAGGATTGACCAAATATTTTCCTATTTATGTTGGATTACGTCAGGGATCGGCTTTAAGCCCATATCTTTTTGCTTTAGTTATGGATAGTCTTACTGGACATTTACAGGAGGATGTACCTTGTTGTATGAATAATGGAGGTCTATATTGGAGTCTAAAGGCCTTCATTTGAGTAGAACTAAAACTGAATACATGGAATGTAATTTTAAAAGTAGTAGCTCTAGTGACAGAAGTGTAACTTTGAGTGATCAAATTATTAAAAGGGGTTAACGATTTAGATATATTGGGTCAGTTGTTCAAAGCGATGATGATATAGATATGGATGCTAATAGTATAATTTAAGTGGGTTGGTTGAAGTGGAGGAATGCTTCGGGCCATTTGTATGATAGAAAAGTACCGCTTAGACTGAAGGGAAAATTTTATAAGACGGTCTTGAGACCTGCAATGCTCTATGGCATTGAATGTTGGCCTATAAAAGAAAAGCATAATACTAAATTAAGTGTTGCGGAGATGAGAATGATTAGGTGGATGAGCAGCTTTACACTTAGAGACAAAATGCAAAATGAAAATATCCATGATAGGGTTGGTGTAGCTCCTGTGACGGACAAAATTATAAAAAGTCGTCTTAGATGGTTTAGTCACATTAAGCGTTGACCATGTGATGATCCAATTAGGAGAGTAGATGTTTTAGATTCAACTTATGTTAAGAAAGACAGAGGTAGACCTAGGAACACATGGGCATATTGTATAAAAAATTAACTTAATATATTAGAACTAAATGAAAATATGACACTAAATAGGACGCAATGGAGAAAAAGGATTCATGTAGCTGACCTCACATAGTGGGATTAAGGTCTTGTTGTTGTTGTTGTTGTTGTTGTTATTGCTCAAATTTATTTTGATATATTATTTCCTTATTTATGATGTCGATGTAACTTCTTACGTGGGAATCTCTCATGCTTATAAACTCCCATTGCTTGGGGCCTACAATTTAATGCATTTTCTAGTTACAAATCATTTCTTATAGAGTTGCCTTTTTTCAATGAGAATGGTTGGACCGTCATGGGTGACTGACCATACCATCTGCAAAGGCAGATATTTTTTAGCACACCCTGTGCAAGGACATGGCGTGAATTTCATCAAGTTGGGGGCGTAGAGGCTGAATCGGCTCACTCAACAAAAAGACTAAAAGGCAAGTTCAAATTGTCAGAGTTCAGAATGCAAGGCATCTCAAGGAGGATCTAATTACTTTTGTGACAATGTTCCACTGATGTTCATAGGTTGCACTAGACGTAGGTAGACTTTGTTGCCCAAGGGTCTTCTTTTTTCTAAAACGGTACTTAATGTCTTATTTATGGGACTAGCAACACCTTATCTTTGCACTTTCTTCTCAAACGGGCCTTATGAAAATAGTCAACCCTTCAAGTGAGAAGCAAACCATTAGAATTATTAATATACTTCTGTTGTAGTTATTATTAGCCTTTAATTTACTTATGTTTTCATATTTACGCAATTCCTATGTGATCTATTTATGAATTTATGTATTTCCTTTATTTGAGTCTTGTAGTATGTATTTATAGCCCTTCTCCTGTCAATGAATGTATCATGTCCTATTCTCAGATTTCCTTCATAGTATTAATGTCTAGAATCTAACCTAGCTGCCGTCGGGGCATCTATCTTGTTGTCGGCACTTCCTGCAGATTTCCAACACGTCTACCATGTCGTCGGCACTCCCTGCAGGTCTCCTCTGCCACCCCTCCTATCTTGAAGGTCTCTCCCTAGAGTTCTCCTTCGCCGTCGGCCCCCTCTTCAGCTACCCTGCAGATCACTCTGCAAATTTCCTACAGATTTCCTTCATCAGGGCATCAACCTTGCCGCCGGACACTCCTTCTGCCTACAGGTCTCCCTACAGATTTCCCCTGCCTTCTAGCAGATTTCCTAAAGGTTCAATTGCTGACCTATTGGTTCTCCCTCCTGCAGCCGGAATCCTTTGATGTCTCAGAATACCAACCTCATCTTCAACTCGGTCGGAATCATGGTGGACTCCTCCATCACCGAGCCTCTTTCCGACGGAGTACTTGAGTCCACCAAAGGATCGACAGTGACATCACTTCCTCCGCAAACCGGAGGACTAGGAAACTACATGAACTTCTTGATTATCACCCATAAACTTAACAGATCTAATTTTCTTCAATGATCTAAAGCCGTCATTATTCGTCAAAGGATGCGAGAAAATCGGCTATTTAACATGAATGATTCGTGAGCCTCCGAAAACTTACCCAACGTATGGTGCATAGAAAGTGGAGAATTTCATGGTCATGTCTTGGCTGACCAATTCCATGGAGACTATGATTGGTCATTCATATATGTTTCTTCCATCCACAAGTGCACTATGGATGGCAGTTCAGAATACTTACTCAAATGTAAGAAACTCGGGCCAAATTTATGTTTCCAAGAGGAAACGCGAGGCAAAACAGAGATCAAGGACGGTGACCCAGTACTACAATGACTTGGCGTTCTTACGGATGGAATATGATCTCTACTACGACTGCACATGCGAGACTCTCCGGCGAATCTTTCCCTCTTCCAAAAAATTGTGGAAAATAATTTTGTGTTCCAATTCCTGACGAGTCTAAACAAAAATCTCGATGAAATCCAAGGTTGTATTCTTAGTCGAGATCCCCTTCAACTCGTGCTGCATTCACTGAGATATGTCATGAAGAAAGTTGGAGACTTGTCATGCTAGACACTTCCACTCCTTCAGTTGAAATGGTTGTCTTAGTCTCTAATAGTGCTCAACCCTCCATATCATCACGGGTCAATCGCTCCATTTGTGATTACTGCCATAAACTCAATCATACCGTGGCAAGTGTTGGAAGCTTTATGGGAAACCAACGAATAAATCTTCAACTGAATCCTCCACTGCTAAGAGTCTCACTACGACATCTGAATCTAGTAAAGCACAACCAACTCCCACTCAGGACACTTTGGTATCACTCGACTCTCTTAAGAGTCAAATGGAGCAACTGATTCAGTTAACTCTCTTTTGACCAATCAACCTCCAGAGTTCGCCAAGGTACCATTCATATGGCACTCATTTTGTCTCTTTCAGTCCACGGATCATTGATTTAGGTATCACGGACCACATGATTGGATGCTCTCAAACTTTCTTGACATATTATCCATGCTTTGAGAGAGATACAATTAAAATTGTTAATGATTCGTGTAATTCCATTGCTAGTAAATGATCGGTTGTATAAATATCTAGTCTAACTTTGCTGACGATATCCTTCTTGTGGATAAAACGAGAGAAAACACCTAGGAAAAACTTGAATTATGGAGGTCTACATTGGAGTCTAAAGGCCTTCGTTTGAATACATGGAATGTCATTTTTAGTAGTAATAGCTCTAGTGACAGAAGTGTGACTTTGGGTGATCAAATTATTAAAAAGTGTGAACGATTTAGATATCTTGGGTTTGTTGTTCAAAGCGATGGTATTATAGATGGGGATGCTATTAGTAGAATTCAAGTTGGTTGGTTGAAGTGGAGGAATGCTTCGGGCCATAGATGGGGATGTTAATAATAGAATTCAAGTTGGTTGGTTGAAGTGGAGGAATGCTTCGGGTGGGATGTTAATAGTAGAATTCAAGTTGGTTGGTTGAAGTGGAGGAATGCTTCGGGCCTTTTTGTGTGATAGAAAAGTATCTCTTAGGCTGAAAGGAAAATTTTATAAGATGGTGGTGAGACCTGCAATGCTCTATGGCGCTGAATGTTGTCCTTTAAAAGAGAAGCATAATAATAAGTTAAGTGTTGCCGAGATGAGAATGATTAGGTGGATGAGTGGCTTTACACTTAGAGACAAAATGCGGAATGAATATATTCGTGATAGGGTTGGTGTAGCTCCTGTGACGAACAAAATTAGAGAAAGTCGTCTTAGATGGTTTGGTCACATTAAACATTGACCATCTGATGATCCGATTAGGAGATTCGACTTGTGTTAAGAAAAGCAGAGGTAGAACATAGGAAGACTTGGGCTTATTGTATTAAAAATGATCTTAATTTACTAGAATTAAATGAAAATAAGACACCAAATAGGACACAGTGGAGAAAAAGGATTCATGTTGCCAACCCCACGTAGTGGGATTAAGGCTTTGTTGTTGTTGTTGTAACTTTGGAATTTTTGTTACATGTAACTCTGTTGAAGTGTGACATTCTATCTGTCAGTAAATTGACACATGACATTAATTGCATTGCTCATTTTTCTCCTGATGTTTGTCTCTCAGGATCGTCATTTGGAGAGAATGATTAAAACTGCTAAAAGGGTAATCGGGCTCTATTTCCAAGAGAAAAGTAGGGAGAATAAGGGCACTTCTTCCCGTAGTTGCAGTTTTTCTCGATCCACTGAATGTCCTATTATGTTATTGCATTATCGTTTGGGTCAACCTAGTTTGTAATATTTAAAACAATTGTATCCACCGTTGTATACTAATAAAACATTGCTAGCTTTAAATGTAAGATTTGTCAATTAGCTAAGCATCATCGCACTCCATATCCACCCTTCGTACACGTCTTCCGCTCATTTTTCACTTATTCACAGTGAATTATAGAGACCCTCCTCGCACTCCCAACTACACTAATAAATAATGGCTTCTTACCTTGATTAATGATCACACTCGAATAACTATCTTAAAATATAAATCTGAAGCTGTTATAACATTAAAAAATTTTCACTCTATCTAAACTCAATTCAAAATGTCAATTCAAGTCCTCCGAACTGAAAATGGCAGTGATTTCTTTTAATTCTATATTAGGTGAATTTTTAGTAAGGGCATCCGCCATCATAGCTCGTGTGCGGACACTCAATAAAATGGAGTTGCCGAGAGAAAAAATTGACATTTTCTCAAGGCAACTCGTTCCATTATGTTTCAATCTAATGCCTGAAAAAGTATTGGAACGATTCGTGTTTACTGTCACTTATCTCATCAATAGAATCCCCACAAAAAATCACAACTTTAGAACCTCATTAGTCATCTTGATGTCATGTTTCTCTACCAATTGGTTCTTCACTACTCTTGATCCCAAAGTTTTTTTATGCATAGCTTTTATTCGGAACGTGCTCTTAATCATAGTAAAATTGATCTCAAGTCAATAAAATGTGTCTTTCTCTGATACTATGTCACTCAAAAAGGTTATCAATGTCTTGATCTTATCACAAATAAACTCTATGAAAGTATAGATATCTCCTTTGAAGTGTCCCCTACTTCCCTATCACTGTTTCATGTGAGGAGAGCAAAATTTCTTGGACATTGTTCCTTATCAGACTCCTGTGGGTATTCCTCCAATCACTGTATCCAAGAAGCACTTTGTTCCTTTGGATTCACCACCTACTAGACAAATAGCTCCTCCCACACTCCGTGTCTATACTCGGTGCACTCATCCCGATGCTCCTGCTCTGGAGCTTGCTACCTCTTCACAGGACCTGAAATCCACTTAAGTCGACACCCCCAACACAAACCATACTCCGAATGAGGTGGGTTCTCCTATTGAGGTATGTGATCAGGCAAGCTTCCTTTATTCCATGACAAAATATATCTATTTACACATTATATCAACGACCTACAAAATTTTTGATATTGCCTACTATCCTGATGGATCATCATCTCCTATCCACTACTAAGGCAACATTAGCAGGTCCCTCCAGAAAAGTTGTAGTAATGGATGAGATGAATGCCCTTCAGTAGAATTATACGTGGGAGGTTGTGGATCTTCCTCTGAGTAAGAAAGCAGTGGAGTGTCACTGGATATTTAACACCAAGTTTAACTCTGATGGATTCTTTGAATGCAACAAGACACAATTGGTTGTCAAATGTCACTCACAAACATACGGAGTTGACTATGAAGAGAAATTTATTTCAGTTGTTAAATTAAACACCATTCGGGTCCCGATATCCCTTGTTGTGAATTTTTTTATTGGACCTTGCTCTAGTTTGATGTCAAGAATATTTTCCTAAACGGGGATCTCATAGAGGAGGTATATGTGCCTCCCTCCTAGCTTTGCCTCTACTTCCTCCCGAGGACAAGTGTGCCGAGTTTGGAAATCCCTCTATAGACTGAAGCAATCCCTAAGGGACTGGTTCGACAAATTCACAAATGTGGTAGTGGGTCATGGATATTTTCAGACCGAATCAGATCATACACTCTGCTTTTTAAATTCCTCCAATGGCCAAATTGTTATCCTTATTGTCTTTGTAGATGATATTGTGTTTACGGGTGACGTTCTACCAGTATTAGAGTCTTTAAAAAGCATTTTTGTCACTTCCTTTGAATTGAAGAATTTGGGGTCGCTTCGGTGTTTCTTAGGCATGGAAGTTGTTCAGTCATCTCGGGGCATTTGCCTGTATCAGCGCAAATATGTGCTTGGCCTATTTTCAAAAAATAACCTTCTCCTTTGCAAACATATAATTGTCCCAATAGATCTAAATAAGAAACTATCTGATGTTCTCAATGTTGTTCCAGTGAATAAGATTCATTATCAACGTCTTGTGAGAAAACTCATTTACCTCAATCATACTCGCCCCGAAATTTGCCACGCGGTAGATATTGTGAATCAATTCATGCATGATCTCTATGACCACCATCTCAAATCTACCCACAGGATCCTTCACTATTTAAAAGGTACACAGGGTTAAGCTTTGTTTTTTTGTGCCACACCTCATCAATATTGTTTATACGTATGCTGATGGAGTCGAGTCCATCGATGATCGGCGATCTACCACAAGGTATTGCTCATTCATGTGGGGAACTCTTGTCACATAGCAAAGCAAAAAAAAGTGTCGTGGCCCAAAACAGTGTTGAAGCCATTTTGCTCCTCTACAGACGTTTTATGAAGCTCTTTGGTGACGCATCATGTTCTAAGAATTACGTATGTCAATCTCTGCTTCTCTAAAGATGTTCTATGATAATAAAACTGGCATTAGCATTGCTCATAATCTAGTCTAGCAAGATCACACCTGACTGGCACTTAATTAAGGAGAAGCTCATTCTATGGAGATTTGTGTTCCATTTGTCCCATCTAGTGGTCAAAAAGTAGATATTCTTATCAAGAATATTTCTCAGCTGTTATTTGATGACTTCAAATCCAATTTGAACATATTGGACATTTATGCTTGAACTTGAGGGAGAGTATTAGAATTATTAACATTTTTTGTTGCAGTTATTATTAGCATTTATTTGCTTCCTTTTTTCATATTTATGTATTTCTTATGTGATCTATTTTTGAATTTGTTTTTCCTTTATTTGAATCTTGTAATGTTTATTTATAACCCTTCTCCTATCAATGAAAATATCCTACTCACAAACAATAATAGGAGCTATAAGAAGTAAGGTCGCCAAGCCCAAATTGAAGGGGTCCCCAGAGCAAGTTTTTGGGCTGCAAATTCGAGTGGACTCACCATCATGTCACTTTAAGCAAGTTCTTGGGCTACACCTTCAGAGTCTTGACGTTATGGCCCCTCACAAGTGTGATATGCAAATCTCACGCTTGAATAAAAGATTTCTGATGTCAGCTTGAGGAGGTTTCTTAATGGTTTTTCAATGACTTGTTACCAAACATTTTTATTGGCGCAACTGGGGTAGCTTTAGCGGAGAGGCAAGGAGATGGCAAAGGAAATAACATTAGTCATTTGCAAGGTTTTTGCTATGCCTCCTACTGACATAAAGTAATAAACCCCATCCTGCTCCTCATAAGCGTGTGAAAAAAGATCCCGGTGACTTTTCTACAACACTCATATAATGTGGCTATAGCCCACCACGCTACCAGAGTGCTTGTGAGCTAAGATGAATGAGTTGAGAGATTTGCTAGTTCCTTTGAGAGGATGCATGCAAACAGTGGAGCAGCTCATGGTCGTCCAGTTAACAAACAGAAACTAATACTTGAAGGCTAGGAATATCCTCAACATGATGACTACTCAAAATTCCATCAGAAAGTTCAAGAGTTGAGGTTGGAATTCCCTATTGTTAGTAGTTTCATACAATCTTTTATGCACAACCAATTCTTAGGCAAGTTTGTCTTGGAGAAGCTGAATAGAAGAAGAGGGACCTTGGCGGATGTACTAAATGACCTAGTCCTTTGGTTTTCCCTATGGGAGCAGGCCATAATAAACTGTGNCTAGTCCTCGGGTTTTTCCTATGGGAGCAGGGCATAATAAACTCTCTGTTATGTAATATATGTATCCCCTTTGGCCAACTATCTGTAATATGAAAAAAAAAAGGTGCAACAAGTTTCTACTCTATGCATTTTCTGGCTTGATTATGTAACCATCTCTATCATTTTCGTTGGATGCTTTTCATCTCTCTCTCTCTCTCTCTCTCTCTCTCTCTCTAACACGCACACGCGCGCGTCACATTGATAGTTTATAATGTTTGTTTGGTATATGAGCAGGTTGTGATGGAGGTTATGATGGCTACAAATATGGTGCAAATACGATCATTTATGGTGGACGAGATGTAATTCTGAAAAACCTAATTTATCCTGCTATAAAATCCCTAGCTTTTATTGGATTCTTTTATGGTACACACCCTAAAATTAATATCACTAGTCTCTCACACTAAATACTTCTCTAAGTATTTATTGCCTCTTTGATTACATGTACAAATGTGTTTCAAGCTAGCGAGCACACCTACGGTTCATTGGCTATTCCAACACTTGTCTAACCTAAGTGTCACCTTTACTGCTATGGCAAGAAGAGCTTCAAGGTGCGTCCTCCCAAGTGGAGTGTGTTCTCCGACTCCTTTTCCAAAGAGTTGTGTTTTGATGCCAATCAATTCTGATTTGGCCTAAGATCATCAGTGTAAGATCATCAGAGTAAAGCAGAGTAGATATCTTGAATTTCTCTAGACTCGTTCCATCCTGTATCATGTCAAAAGGAGCATGGTTATCTTGATCTCCTATATGTGGAAGGAGAAGATCCCTTGGTGTATCACTATCTTTCAACACCTTTTCAAAAAGGACTTCAAAAATAGGTTTGCTCAATTTTTCTCCACCCATATAAGATAGATAGGGATGACCAAGCCCATTCGCTTAGGAGTGGATCAAGATTTCTGCTGTGGGGGTTGATAAACACGCCAAATTCCTCAGCCTCAAAGGTTTAGTGCTCCATGTCTAAGCGAATATCCCTTTTAAGAGCAACAACAATTTTGATGGACCGGAATTACAAGGCCAACATGCTGGTCAAGCCATAGAGATGGAGTTATAAACAGACAAGACAAGAAAATAAAAAATGGAAGAGCATGCACAGCACAAAATAAACTGCACCGTTTGTTTGTATAGCCTAAATGGAGGCACTGAATCCACAATACATAAAAGCCATAGAAGGATACATATCAGTTTCAGTCTCCCTTGGGCGCAGTATCCTTGATACGTTCATCATTTCAGGCCTCTGAACAAAATCAAACGTATGCATATTTAAATTTTCTTCCGTAGGTGCCTGCCTGATTCTGCCATATTCATCGCTTCTTGCAATAGATCCTGAATTAAATAATCATTAGCGGAATGCAGATTCACTAAAATAAAGTGAATGTTGTAATTACCTGATAGATCAGACCAGATTTTGGTATGATCAGAAGGATGTTCAGAAGTTGATGATTGACCAGCAGCTCTATCATGCCTTGATTGTGAACTCCTTCGAACATCACTGCCTTGGGGCACCGGACCAGCATGTGGATAATCGGAAGCATTTGTTTCATTAAGTTGTGAGATGAGCAAGGACGCCAAAACTAGTGTTGCATCAAAATTTGAGCTATTTCCATCATCAAATCCAAACCTTGGTGCCATTAAAATAGGCCTTCTCATGCATGACAAATATTACGAGAGCACGTCAAAATCCACCTCTTTAAACAGAATTTCATAACAGAAAGTACATGAGAAACATGAATTGCAACAGCATACTCTCCAGCTTTTTCAAAGAATAGATGAATGTCAACTTCACATCCTTCACAAAAGGAAAGGAATGCCTGATTTTTAGAGAGAATCAGTTAGAACTTTACTGATCAAGAAAACACGTTTTATACTGTTTCAAAATATTTAAATAAGACCAAGAGTAGAAAGAAGCAAAGAACACTCTTATGAAAATTGAGAACTGCCATAGCAGCAAGATAATTGGAACAATTTCTCACCAATGAATTTTCTCCCATTCATAAAGATTATTTTTAATGTCGAGGAAAATTTTATAGCTATTCTTTGTTCTTTATTACATTTAAACAAAATGCTTTCAGAAAGGTCACATTCTCTTAGAATGCCATTGAAATCAAAATGAAGAAAATATTCCCCAGTTAACATAGGATATGATAACGAGTTTTTTTTATTTTTAACTTCTTTAGATATTGGAAATTGTTACAAATAACACGAGCGAGGAAATGAAGAAACTACATTCTACATGGAATCAATAATTTTGATTTTTAAAAGATTGTAACTCATACCGGTGTTGAACTCATTTTTGGCGAGTTATAATTTTCTTCTTAGGGTTTAGGGTCTAGCCTAAGGATTCTCCTTTTGACTATCTTAGAGCCTTAGTAATAGGACTCACCTCATTTTCAAAATTCAAACTACTTCTTTACTCTTTATGGAGTTTCGCATGTGTAGTTCTTGACCTCTAGTACTTAGAAGATTGTAATCAACATGAGAGAACTCAAAAGGAGCACCCGTTGGACCATTAAGCCCTAGGATGACCTTATTCACAATTTGCACATTCAAACGCACAAATTTCGCAATTCAGGTAGTCGACACGTTTAATTATCACAATGCACATAACCTACATTTTTATATGTTTCATAATTAATTGAAACCAAAATTAATTTCCAAAACGATTGAAATTTTAAGAAAATCATCACCTACGCATGAACTCGAAATTTTAAGAATATCAAATTTGACGCATTTTTTGACACGATCGGCGATGAGGTTGTCCGAACGACCTTGAATGACGAAACCGACCGCGTCAGCGTGTTCAAAACGTCAAATTTAGACGAGAAGAACACCATTTTTTATATGATTCTAAGCGAGATCAAATTGCACTCGAATATGCGAAACTTAAATAAAATATTAATGTTAAAATAAAACTAAGTGAAATAAAAAAGAAAAAAAATCCCTAAATCCCTAATCTAATCGCACGCACGTGAAGCCCGATCCCACCTCTTCGTCCCATTCGTGAACCCAGCCGAGCCTGACTCATTTTCCTTCTCTTCGTCCACTCGCAACCCTAGCTAACCTAGACTACCCTCTTCTTGAATCTTCCCTCGAGGTCCCCAGTGAAGCCTTTTGCCGCTGCTTCCTACTTCCTCTCTTCTGTCGTTGCTCACCACTTCCTCTTTCCTGCCGCTGCTCACCACTTTCCCTGCTCCTGTTGTCATTTCTTCATTGTGTATGTCTCCACTCCCCTCCACGAAAAGGCTTCGGCTCACCCCCTCGTAAGTGGAGGTAAACCTTCTCCTTCCCACTTGGCCATATATAACTCCACTTGGGAGAGGTTTTCTGTTGTTGAAGCTTTGGAGAGGGAGAGGTGCTGCCAAATTCTTTTTGAGTTGGTGTTTGCTGCTCTTGGAATCTTGTAGTTTGTTCCATGTTTTTTTTTTAGGTCAACCAAGCAAGGTACTCACTGCTCCCTTTCTTTTTTCGGTGTTCATTACTATTGATTATTTACTCACCACGTCCTCAATGGTTCTCTCAACAAAATAAAAAAAAAGAAAAAAAAAAAGAGAAGAGATGAGAGAAATGTTTGGTGGAACTTGTATTTGCAGGGGCTTGCACTTAGAATGATATTTGGGAGCATCTTCTTTGCTCCCTACTTTCTCCTTACTTGAATGGTTTGCAAAGCATGCTTAGGGCTATATTTTAGTTTACACTTTAGTGATTTGGGAGCTCTCTTTTACTCTCGACTTGCTCCTTACTTGAATAGTTTTCAAAGCATGCATTGGGTTATATTTTAATTTACATTTTAGTGGTTTGAGAGCTCTCTTTTATTCTTTATTTGCTTCTTACTTGAATGGTTTCCAAAGCATGCTTAGGGCTATATTTTAGTTTACAATTTAATGGTTTGGGAACTCTCATTTGCTCTCTATTTGTTCCTTACTTGAATGGTTTTCAAAGCATGACTAAGGCTACATTCTAGTTTACATTTTGGCATGGTTGGAAAGATGATTGGGAGCTTCTCATTGCTCCTAGCTTATTGATTTTGAAACTTAAGGTTTAAATGTTTGTTTATGCTTTCACTTTGATAGTTTGGAGAGGCTTTGGAACTCTTCCTTGATCTTTATTTGGCTAACATGATTACTTAGTTTCACCATAGGATTTGTTAATGATCCCTTGCATTTTTTTTTTTTTGTGAATTCTGCATAGGACTTTCTTTTTGCTCTCCATGCTCGATCTAGTGGTTTTATGAGAATTACTTGATCTCATAGTGGTTTCGTTTTACGGAAGTTTGGAAAATCTGAAAGTTTTCATATTTCATTTGCAAAGTTTGAGAATGTTTTGGCGTCTTACTATAAAAAATCTGAGAGCTTTTATATTTTGTTTGCAAAGCTTGAAAAGTTGTGGCGCCTTACTTTTAAAAAAATCTGAGAGCTTTCATATCTTATTTGCAAAAGTCGAGAAATTTTAGTGCTTTGTTTTAAAAAAAAAAATTCTGAAAAAAACTTTTACATGGATGTTTGCAATAGTAGGGAGACATTGGCGCCTTGCTCTTCTGAAAATCTGAAAACTTTTACTTGATGTTTGCAATAGTAGGGAGACCTTGGTGCCTTGCTCTTTTGAGAATCGGAAAAGTTTTATTTGATATATTGAATGATTTGAGGACTTTGATGTCTTTCTTTTGTCTGTGAATCTGGAGGGTTTTATTTGTTATTTGTAATGGTTGGAGAACTTTGAAGTGCATATCAACGATTCTTGCGCAAGTGCCCACATATACAAATCATTCTTTTGTAGGATCATAAATTTTCTATATGATTAACTATTTAAAATCTGAAATTCACATGGGTTAGTTCTTTGCAAGTTTGAAATTCTTGTGGTTCTTGAATTGTAAACATTTGGAAACTTGAGGATCTTTGTATAGAAGAGGAGTTGATCATCTCTTTACTGTTTTGCTTATATATCATATCATTCACCTGTATTTGCACATGTAGTTCTTGAGATTGGCATGTTTGTGTGCAGATTTTAGCATGTGTGTGTGCAGATTTTTGCCCATTTATCCTTAAAATAGCTATATATCCCCAAATTCGCATGTCGATGTATGCAGAATTTGGCTTATTTTATGCTTGTTACCTAGACGGGTATACTTACACATGTAGATTTCTTGATTTGCATTGGTAATTATTCATATGGCACTTAGACACTCTCATATATATATAAATTTAATTAGAATATAAACCCAAACTTACATTATCGGAGTTTGCTCAAATCAATCTCCCTCCTTTAGCTCACACAATTCTCCCTTCCAAGCTGAAATTTTATACCTTAAGTCCTAATTCAATAAACTTTTCTATTAACATTAATTAATAAACACGCACTAAAAAATATATATATTTATATATATTTTTTATTAAATAACTTAACTTAAAATCTTATACTGACCTTTAACTCTCAGTCGCCTGCCCCACCCCGCACAGGCGTGACTTCCCCTTCTTCCTCTTCTACTACACGCGAGGCTCGACTCAATTGCGAGACCCTTCTACACCTTTGGTCCAACCCGTAAGTAGAGTCACTCCTTTCTTCGTCGCACAAAACTTCCTCAAAACGACACTGCATGTGAGCTACCAGCTTCCCTTTCTCACACTCGACGTTGTCTCCTCCTTCCTTCTCCTTCCTTCGATTAGGACACAACGTTGCCTCCTTCAGCTATGCAAACTTTGAAGCCTCCAGCACCAAAAATCAATGATTTCCTTCTCCACTAATTGACTAGGATACGCAAGATCACTTGGTCTCCCACTTTCATCTCCACTCTATCCCTCGCTCTAAATCTCTCGTTCTCTTTGTTGTGTTGATTAGAATTAAGGTATACGACTCTTAAGTTGACACGAAGAGATGCTTATCTTTATATCTATTCAATTATTAATTTAGTTCATCCAAATGTCAAACTTGAAATAAAAAATGATTATTCACGTATTGACAAAGATTTCATAAATGTTGATTGAGCAAATTCAAATATAGACTACAAACTTACTTCTAAGAACTTTACAAGGATATTTAATAACAAGGCATAGTAAAAGGCAAGCCATTGTTTTTAAGAACGTGTCGAAGTAGAATTTTAAGTAAAAACTCATATTATTTACGAAAAATTATTTTATAGTGGCTTCTCGATGAACATTTTATTTTAATGAATGAACACTATGTCCTGGGATAATCAAACTGTAAATAGCATTAAGATTACTATACAACCAAAGCAACCATAGTGAGCTCATTTCAATCAAGAAAATATTGATCAGAAAATTTTGGTGCTCATATTACTTCAAAACATCAAATTTTGACTTTCTCGCAAAGTCCCTTTAATTAATTTAAAGATTGATGGGTAATGTAAGAAAGTAATACCAAAAAATCTAGAGAATATAGCATAGTAGATTTGATCATGAATGATTGTATAGAATAGGGGAATGAATCATGGTTCTTTTAAGCAAATATTGAAACTATGCATGGTGCAATTAATCATTTAGGGAAATCTTATATGCTGCATTTTTTGCTAAAACAATTCTTGGTATTTTGAGGTGCCATACATGGTATTCTAGAATCTACTAGGTTGGAGAATGCAATATAAGGTAATCAAGCTAATTATCACCAGTATATTGGATAATACAATATACTGTATTCCAGCTAGCTATCATGCAGAATTAGCCAATTGGACTCAAATGAACCTTGTCTCTTTCAATCATTATTTCAAATTTTGTAATATTCGCTTCATGTTTTAGTGATTATAAGATCTTTTCATGAAAAAATTTCTCAATCCCTATAAATGTTATGGTTATTTGATGTCTAGAATAAGAAAAATTTTTGTCTTCTCTTTATTTTTTAAATATTATAAAGATGCTTATAAAGAAAATTTATAGAGTTTCTTTCGAGCATATATTCTTATAGATGATATTATTCTATGTGAGATATTTACTAAAAAAATTAAAATTTTGAAAAATAAAGAAAAAATTAAAAACATGTAAGATTTAGGACAAGTAAAACAAAAACTGAGCAAGCAATATGCAGATTACTAAGAGTGACATGAACAATTATAGTCCAATAGTATTAAAACTTAAAGTGTGCATAAGTTTAAGGATTTGGATATATTTATTCTTTTATTTAAAAAAATGCAGGTATAAATGATGATATATTTTTAGAGTTAAAGCTATATCGTTAATAAAAAAAAATTAAGTGTCTCAAGAGTATTACGCAATTATAAGATAACATGAATTAGAAGCAATTTTTTTAAAAATTGCAATTAGTTTGACTACATTGTATGGATCCAAATGTTAGGCAATAAAAAAATAATTGATAGTTAAGTGTGATGGAAATTAGAATTTCAGGATGTATGCATGGATATGCTAAAAAAGATAAACTAAAAATGATTATATTAAAGATATGATTGTAATGACATTATTTATTAAAGATAGTTAAAAATTAGATTAGGTGGTTTAGAAATGTACAACAAAAGGTAGAAAATGCACACTTTAGATAGAAGGTAAATTAGGTGTGAGGGTTACCAAGGAAAAAAAAAAGTAGATCTACAATAAGATGAATAAAAATAATTTAAACTAATTTGCAAATAATAGGCTACCACATGAAAAAAGAGGTTTATAAGAGCAAACCAAATTTGTTGGAATAAGACTTATGAGGGCGATGATGTAAGACTTTCCGTGGCATGTGTCTAGCCTTTCTTTATGCTTCTTTCACTTCTACGCTAAGCAACAACATATATCCATCTAATTTCTTTCTGCTATCCAAATTTGAGGAAGCGCTAAGGCCGCTTAGGTACATTCTCATTGTATATGTAAATGTCTATGCAATAGAAATGTAATTTATTGCCTTTTACAAGACTATTGGCCTTCTTGTCTCTATGCTATCAAGTTAATACTATAGATGTAATGTTGCTCCATGGGAATTAATTTACCACCAGCAATAATGCATGATTGACAAATAATGTTGAGCCTACAAAAGCTTTGCCTCAGCTCTCTTCCCAAATCAATAGGTTTCAGGAAATAGAGAAAAGTCACATAAGCATTTAATAAGATCATAACTAACCAGCAGCTGATAATACATTGTTTCATCAGAAAAAATCAGCTAAATATTAAACAATGGATGGGTCAAAGTGACTCAACAATACAAAGAGTATGAAACATTAATGATGATGATGGCTGCAGTAACAAATACATTCTGAGGTTGTCAATGAGAAAAGGAAGACAATTTCCTCTAAGATCACCCCGGTAATAAAATAAATCAATTATTTTACTCCCCGAATTACTTGATTTTAAAATTTCCTTAAAGTAAAACAATGATTATTAATGAAAAGATGAGTATAGGACATAACAAAATCGCCTAAGCTAAAGAATTTAAAAGCAATTTGAATTCAGAAGCTGGTGAGACAAAAATTATTCTTGATTTGCTTTCAATATAGTTGAAACTATATAAGCTTCCCACGCGTTCAAACATGAACACACAACCTTGACAATCAAGCACCAACCAGAGAACTGCACCCGCTTTATACTTCTACTGATTCTACCACTTTCCCAGACTCTCCTAGCTATCCAGATCCTAGTGCAGCGGTAAGTCAACCAATACCCTTTAAGAAAAAGCTTAATAACAGAGAATTTCACATTTAAAANATATATATATATATATATATATATATATATTATTTATCAATCATCTTCAAATATGATTGAATTTGAAGCAAAAGAAAAGTCCAATTATATTAAATAACTAGTCATTCTATTTTTCATGGCTCTTGTGCAAGTCTCAAGTGCATTCAATTTGTCCTTTTAAAATGACTTCAACTATAGCTCAAGTATTACTCAGTATTTTTTTAAGAAACATTTTTCTATTAATTTTATATCATTTTAAAAGTCCAAAGTCTATTTTTTATTATTCATAAAGTCCAATCTCACCAGAAATTTTGATTGCCTCCCAACTTCTGCCCACATTTTGAAGTCTCCGGAGAATGCCAACCTTCTCAACTATCTTAAAAGACAAATCGGTCAGTATCATGATACACTGCAGCCAAGAAGCAAAAATATAAATTTAAGACAAGGTGCAGCGGGAAGGAGAGCAGTGGGATCTTTTCTCCATGGGTTTTCTGCAGCTGACCCAATTCTCCCTCCCCCGAAAGTTTTCAAATTACTTTTTAATAGTAAAATAAACAGTGGTAGCAATTATTAGACAAAGCCCCCATTTCATCTGAACATTCGCACGGCTGTCGAGCCTGTGTCGGCAGTTACTCATTCAGACGTGCAGTGTCCGGACGGAATATTCTCCTCCTTCAAGAGATGGGAGTAGTTGAGGTTTTAGAAATTTTTTCTTTTTTTTTTAGGGTCAACAGTAAATTACCAAAGAAAATATTAACGCCATGCAAACCTGCGTAGTCTCATGCCTACATACATTCCTATCAGAAGTCCTTATACCATCAATCAAAAATGCAATAGCGAAGTAGTTCATGCAAACCTGCGTAGCAAGGTGGCGTCATTTCTTAAAAAGTGAAAATAAATAAATAAATTAACAATAATCCTAACAAGATGGATCCAGCCGCCCAGACGATCAAAACCCTCGATCTTTCTGTAAAATTTTGCATGTTAAAGAAGCAAACTTGAGAGCAAAAAAAAGATGTTCCTGTCACTGAATCAAATTACACAGATAAAAGAGAAACTAATGAACATGATGTCAATTATCGTGCTCCTTGAGTACCGCAAAAATAGAGTGTACAATACTTTGGATACAACAGGAGAATAAATGATAAGACCTTGGCAGATGCATAAAATTTATTTCTAAAATCTCCAATTCAATTATTTTCTCATGATTTACAACTCATCACAACAAAGTCATGGCTGCTGAAGTGAAGGGCAAAAAAAATAGGCAAACGAACAAGCATTTTTGAGCAGGTATGTTCACAAACAACAACAGTGCTGCTGAGGCACGCAACTCACTTGATTCCATGGAAGGAAGGTAGAACTGCAACGAGTGGATCTCCATAACCAACTGGTTCTGTTAGAGAAGGAAACTTTAGTAAAGAAATGCGAGTGTGCAAAAAAATTTCTCAATAAAACTGACAAATTGCAGAATGAAGTTTCTAACCAGTAACAATTACGATGCTAGACATAATGAAGGTAATTAAAAGAATGAAACCCAGCCATTTTGCATGACATTATTACAATTGATTAGGTGAACTTGCAAGTTAACTGAAATTTTTTTAAACAAATAAAATGGAATGTGGACATTTTTTACAGAATTATGGAACCAAAATCTTATAAGAACTGTCATGCAATGTCAAATGGCCACCAAAAGACTCGGAATTGGTCACTTCACCCTTAGCATGCATGGAAGAAAATAAACCAGAAAGCATAATTCCAAACAAAAATTTGTTTTTTCCCTTCTTTTTTGTTTATTTTCGTTATATTCAATAGGACTACCTCTGACCATATATATTCGCATACAATCAGAAATAATTGTTACATCTAATATGTATTGGTTGAAAAATAAATATTACCTCCATCCTTGAACAATATCCTCAGTACTTCTCCAGCAACATCCGACTGCATACAAAATATCAAGCAGGTGTTATACGAATAGAAATTTTCTTAAAGGCAAAATCAACATAAATACCTTAATTGGAAGCTCATTGCCAAACTGATCCAAGTAGCCGATGACCTGCCCTTCTTTGATTACAGCACCCTGAATATTTTCATTAAAAAAAATGGAATTTACCATGTTCGACTAAGATCATACATGCTATTTAAAATTTTAGTTCTAAATGNCAAACTGATCCAAGTAGCCGATGACCTGCCCTTCTTTGATTACAGCACCCTGAATATTTTCATTAAAAAAAAAATGGAATTTACCATGTTCGACTAAGATCATACATGCTATATAAAATTTTAGTTCTAAATAAAGCAGGAAAAAATTGATATTTGAGGAAAAAAGAAGTTTAGCTTAAAAAACTTTGATTCTATAACTGACCTCTTTACAGGTGGGAGGCTGTTTCTTCCCTTTCACTGTTCTGCCACTTCGAAAAGAGCCAACCTAGGCAGAATCCCCAATCAGAGAAGGAAACGCTTAAAACAATTTTGAGTTGCACAAACATTGGGTTAAAAATGTACCGTAGNTATATAATTTATGATATTTTACAAAATTAAATTTTATAAATTATAATATATAATAAATTAATAATAATAATATATTAATATATTGTAGTAGCAATATACTAATATAGATATTATATATTTATATAATATAAGTTATATAATCGGGGATGTCAAATTGGCTCGTCGTTCGCGAAGATCGTGTGTTCGGCTCGTTCGTTAAGAAACAAACAAGATCAATGACTTCACGAACAATTTCGAACAGGAGTTTATCTCAAACAAACCGAACACGAACATAAACTCTGTTCGTTTACACCCCTATACACGTTCGTGCGTGATTTGCCTGATTGATTTCGTGAGAGGACACAGGCGCACTTTTTTTATATAGAAAATGGATGGTCATGATTGTATTCTTCCTCCAACGGAAGTTGATGATTGTTTGCATGAAGTCCAATGATCTGAGCAATTATAAGAACTAATGTGTAGGCTAGCTTGAGCCAAGGAAGAATTTCCTCGTCCAATGGTGAGGCTTATTTGATACATTGGAGAACAATTAATTTGCCATAGCTCAGGTTGGAGGATTGATGCTATCAGATTAGCTAAATAGACTAACCCAAGTGTCTCTAAGTGAAAGTGGGTTGGACTTAATGCGCCAAGACCTTAGGCACACCCAAACGGGCTTTTTGGCTAATCAGCATGGGTGTGAGCTTTAGGATCATGGTCACTCGGGATGTTCTTGGTTTTTAGATCTAAGCTTTGAGTTGAATGCTTATTGAATTTACCATTGAATTGATTAGTGTTAAGATTGTGTTGTATTTGATGAGTTTAGATTGTTTAAGTTAAAAGGTTATAATCAATTAGAGTCTGTAGCTTTAATTTAATTTTTCTAGCTTATTAGTATATGTTAGGTTGTGTTAGATTAGTGTATGATTCATTAATATAGACATGTGGTGTGCGTGTGTGTGTTGAAACGAACAATTTGGGCATCACATCCTTAAAGTCAATTGTATCAGAGGGTATTNTCCCTCCTTTAGCTCACACACTTCTCCCTTCCAAACTGAAATTTTATACCTTGAGTCCTAATTCAATAAAATTTTCTATTAACATTAATTAATAAACACGCACTAAAAAAATATATATTTATATATATTTTTATTAAATAACTTAACTTAAAATCTTATACTAACCTTTAACTCTGAGTCGCCTTCCCCAACCCGCACATATGTGACTTCCCCTTCTTCCTCTTCTACTACACGCGAGGCTCGACTCGATTGCGAGACCAGTCTACACCTTTGGTAAGTAGAGTCACTCCTTTCTTTGTCGCACAAAACTTCCTCAAAACGACACCGCACGTGAGCTACCAACTTCCCTTCCTCACACTCGACGTTGTCTCCTCCTCCTTCCTTCGGTTAGGACACGATGTTGCCTCCTTCAGCTATGCAAACTTTGAAGCCCCCAGCACCCAAAATCAATGACTTCCTTCTCCACTAATCGACTAGGGCACGCAAGATCACTTGGTCTCCCACTCTCATCTCCACTCTATACCTCGCTCTAAGTCTCTCGTTCTCTTTGTTGTGTTGATTCGAATTAAGGTATACGACTTTTAAGTTGACACGAAGAGATGCTTATCCTTATATCTATTCAATTATTAATTTAGTTCATCCAAATGTCAAACTTGAAATAAAAAATGATTATTCACGTATTGACAAAGATTTCATAAATGTTGATTGAGCAAATTCAAATATAGACTACAAACTTACTTCTAAGAACTTTACAAGGATATTTAATAACAAGGCATAGTAAAAGGCAAGCCATTGTTTCTAAAAACGTGTCGAAGTAGAATTTAAAGTAAAGACTCATATTATTTATGAAAAATTATTTTATAGTGGCTTCTCGATGAACATTTTATTTTAGTGAATGAACACTATGTCCTGGGACAATCAAATTGTAAATAGCATTAAGATTACTATACAACCGAATCAACCATAGTGAGCTCATTTCAATCAAGAAAATATTGATCACAAAATTTTGGTGCTCATATTACTTCACAACATCAAATTTTGACTTCCTCGCAAATTCCCTTTAATTAATTTAAAGATTGATGGGTAATGTAAGAAAGTAATACAAAAAAAATCTAGAGAATATAGAATAGTAGATTTGATCATGAATGATTGTATAGAATAGGGGAATGAATCATGGTGCTTTTAAGCATATATTGACACTATGCATGGTGCAATTAATCGTTTAGGGAAATCTTATATGCTGCATTTTTTGCTAAAACAATTCTTGGTATTTTGAGGTGCTATACATGGTATTCTAGAATCGACTAGGTTGGAGAATGCAATATAAGAAAATCAAGCTAATTATCACCAGTACATTGGATAATACGATATACTGTATTCCAGCTAGCTATCATGCAGAATTAGCCAATTGAACTCAAATGAACCTTGTCTCATTCAATCATTATTTCAAATTTTGTAATGTTCGCTTCATGTTTTAGTGATTATAAGATCTTTTCATGAAAATAGTTCTCAATCCCTATAAATGTTATGGTTATTTGATGTCTAGAATAAGAAAAATTTTTGTCTTCTGTTTATTTTTTAAATATTATAAAGATGCTTATAAAGAAAATTTATAGAGTTTCTTTCGTGCATATATTCTTATAGATTATATTATTCTATGTGAGAGATTTACTAAAAAATTTAAAAAGTTTGAAAAATAAAAAAAAATTAAAAACATGTAAGATTTAGAACAAGTAAAACAAAAACTGAGCAAGTAATATGCAGATTACTAAGAGTGACATGAACAATTATAGTCCAATAGTATTAAAACAAAAAGTGTGCATAGGTGTAAGGATTTGGACATATTTATTCTTTTATTTAAAAAAATGCAGGTATAAATGATGATATATTTTTAGAGTTAAAGCTATATCATTAAGAAAAAAAAACTAAGTGTCTCATTAGTATTACGCAATTATAAGATAACATGAATTAGAAGCAAATTTTATAAAAATTGCACTTAGTTTGACTACAATGTATGGATCCAAATGTTAGACAATAAAAAAATAATTGATAGTTAAGTGTGATGGAAATTAGAATTTCGGGATGTATGCATGGATAAGCTAAAAAAGATAAACTAAAAATGATTATATTAAAGATATGATTGTAATGACATTATTTATTAAAGATAGTTAAAAATTAGATTATGTGGTTTAGAAATGTACAAAAAAAGGTAAAAAATGCACACTTTAGATAGGTAAATTAGGTGTGAGCGTTACCAAGGAAAAAAAAAAGTAGATCTACAATAAGATGAATAAAAATTATTCAAACTAATTTGCAAATAATAGGCTACCACATGAAAAAAGAGGTTTATAAGAACAACCCAAATTTGTTGGAATAAGACTTATGAGGGCAATGATGATAAGACTTTCCGTGCATGTGTCTAGCCTTTTTTTATGCTTCTTTCACTTCTACGCTAAGCAACAACATATATCTATCTAATTTTTTTCCTGCTATCCAAATTTGAGGAAGCTCTAAGGCTGCTTAGGCGCTTTCTCATTGTATATGTAAATGTCTATGCAATAGAAATGTAATTTATTGCCTTTTACAGGACTATTGGCCTTCTTGTCTCTATGCTATCAAGTTAATACTATAGATGTAATGTTGCTCCATGGGAATTAATTTACCACCAGAAATAATGCATGATTGACAAATAATGTTGAGCCTACAATAGCTTTGCCTCAGCTCTCTTCCCAAATTAATAGGTTTCAGGAAATAGAGAAAAATCACGTAAGCATTTAATAAGATCATAACTAACTAGCAGCTGATAATACATTGTTTCATTAGAAAAAATCAGCTAAATATTAAACAATGGATGGGTCAAAGTGACTCAACAATACAAAGAGTATGAAACATTAATGATGATGATAATGGCTGAAGTAACAAATACATTCTGAGGTTGTCAATGAGAAAAGGAAGACAATTTCCTCTAAGATCACCCCGGTAATAAAATAAATAAATTATTTTACTCCCGGAATTACTTGATTTTAAAATTTCCTTAAAGAAAAAAAATGAATATTAATGAAAAGATGAGTATAGGACATAACAAAATCGCCTAAGCTGAAGAATTTAAAAGCAATTTGAATTCAGAAGCTCGTGAGACAAAAATTATTCTTGATTTGCTTTCAATATGGTTGAAACTATATAAGCTTCCAACACGTTCAAACATGAACACGCAACCTTGACAATCAAGCACCAACCAGAGAACTGCACCCCCTTTATATTTCTACTGATTCTACCACTTTCCCAGACTCTCCTAGCTATCCAGATCCTAGTGCAGCGGTAAATCAACCAATACTCTTTAAGAAAAAGCTTAATAACAGAGAATTTCACATTTAAAAAAGAATAAAAAGAGCATAAAAAGACATCACCTTCAGTTCCTTCAAGCCAAACGTGACATCTGCGGGATCTCCAACATGCTGATACTGCAAAAACTCCTCTGACGGGTCAATCCAAAGCTGGGTATGCAGCGTTGCGTCACTATTATCTATCAGCAATTCATAAAGCCAGCCAACCGCGATCAATAGGGCTAACTGTAATACAAAAAACAAAACGTCTAAAGTGAAAACCTTTGGCGGGGTCAATATAACTACGGAGCTCCACCGCTTTCCCTCCAATCTCTTCCTCGGCATCCGAAGGCACCGTGGACGGATCAGTTGCTATAATGGTTATCTCCTGCAGCGACGACTGAAAATTCGACAGCAGCCGGGTGAGATCCCGCGGCCTGACGACAAAGCTGGTTGGCAGTCTTCGCCGATCAAGGGAAAGTTGCTGGATTTCGGGCTCCACGTTGCAGGAGATCCAGTAGGTCTTCCTCGCCCCTGGGGGAAAAGCAGGAAAGGATTGGTAAATGGGGAAAATTACAGGGAAAACGGAGAGAGCAAAAAATGATGTCGTACCATTCTGACAATGGAGCGTCCATTGGAGCTTGGATGCGTCGGGAGAAGAAAGGCGAATGCACAGATGAGAGAGAGTGTGCACTGGGGTGCGAAAGATCGTGCAAACGGATTTGAGGAGGACACTGCAACGAATTTCCGGTACCAACGAGGAGAGAAGGGAGTAAGAATCGAAGAAGTCGGCCTTGAAAGTGACTGACTGGTAAGCCGAGCGGGAGGAGTTGAGTGTGTGGAAGGCCAGCTGCCGGCATAATGGAGAAGTGAGGGTTAGAAAAAGTGGAGAGAGAGAGAGAGAGAGAGAGAGAGAGAGAGAGAGAGAGCGAGTAGAGAAATAAAAACCTGGGAGCACGAACCATGCAGGACGAGCTCGGAGCCGATGCGAGCAAGGCAGGTGACGCAGCGGTGGAGGGTTTTAAGGGAGTTCCCGCTCAGGGCGAGCTCCATGACGGCTTTTGCTGCACTGGGTATCTTACATTTTATAAGACTTGGGAGTAAAGCAGAGACGTATTTTCCCGGGATAAATTTTTATAACACATTAATTTTGGGCCCACTTAATAAGGAGAAATTATTACATCACGAGCTTAATCAGGGTCTATCACATATACAGGTAGACCTCAATTTAATACATGGGTGGGATTTTGATTGGAGTTTAGATGCAAAACGGCAGAGTCTAGATGCAAAACTACATCAAGACTATTGATATAATAATATTTCTTTAATTAGGGATGGCTAATTTTTTTAAGCAGCATTTACATACAAAAGATTGAATAAATTTTAGGAGTTTCCTTTTTAATGGATAGTGCTCTATGAGAAAAGCATTATCCCCTTTTCTTTTTAGATTTTACTTGAATTTGTTACACATTTTTTGGTTTTTTATTAATTCATTGATTAATTAATTTTAATTTAAGTTAATTAATTTTGAATGCTTTGTGGCGTCAGCCAACATCATTTCACATATAAGATTAGGGCTGCAAAAAAAGCTTGTTGTTCTCGAACAGTTCGTGCTCGGTTCGTCAATGAGTTCGTGTTTGATTCGTTTGATAACTAAACGAAACGAATGTGAATAAATTTTTTTCGTTTGGTTAGTTAAACGAACAAAACACTAACAGTGATACGTTCGTTTGTGTTCGATTCGTTATTGTTTGAAATATAAAATAATTTAAAATAATTATATATATATATAATTTATGATATTTTACAAAATTAAAATTTATAAATTATAATATATAATAAATTAATAATAATAGTATATTAATATATCGTAGTAGCAATATACTAATATAGATATTATATATTCATATAATATAAGTTATATAATCGTGGATGTCAAACTGGCTCGTCGTTCGCGAACAGCTCGTGTTCGGCTCGTTCGTTAAGAAACAAACAAGAACAGTGACTTCACGAATAATTTCGAACAGGAGTTTATTTCAAACAAACCAAACACGAACATAAGCTCTGTTCATTTGTGTTCTGTTCGTTTACACCCCTATACACGTTCGTGCGTGATTTGTCTGACTGATTTCGTGAAAGGACACAGGCGCAATTTTTTTATATAGAAAATGGATGGTCAGGATTGTATTCTTCCTCCAACGGAAGTTGATGATTGTTTGCATGAAGCCCAATGATCTGAGCAATTATAAGATCTAATGTGTAGGGTGGCCAAGGCTAGCTTGATCCAAGGAAGAATTTCCTCGTCCAATGGTGAGGCTTATTTGATACATTGAAGAACAATTAATTTGCCATAGCTCAGGTTGGAGGATAGATGCTATCAGATTAGCTAAATAGACTAACCCAAGTGTCTCTGAGTGAACTTGGTGGGTTGGACTTAATGCGCCAAGACCTTAGGCACACCCAAATGGGCTTTTTGGCTAATCAGCATGGGTGTTGTGAGCTTTAGGATCATGGTTACTCCGGATGTTCTTGTTTTTTAGATCTAAGCTTTGAGTTGAATGCTTATTCAATTTACCATTGAATTGATTAGTGTTAAGATTGTGTTGTATTTGATGAGTTTAGGTTGTTTAAGTTAAAAGGTTATAATCAATTAGAGTCTATAGCTTTAATTTAATTTTTCTAGCTTTTTAGTATATGTTAGGTTGTGTTAGATTAGTGTATGAATCATTAATATAGACACGCGGTGTGCGTGTGTGTGTTGAAATGAACAATTTGTGCATCACATCCTTAAGGCCAACTGTATCAGAGGGTATTCGAANTATATATATATATATATATATATATATATATGCGCCACGTACTCAGATTAGTTGGTCGGGCATCTGTTTGCCAGTTGTAAGTCTCCTTTGTTGTGGGGTTAGATTCCCCCAGTGGAGGGTGTAATACTCAAATTATTAGGAGAATTTGGGATGGTCGAAGCTCGTATAATAGCCTCGAGGCATTCCTTTAAAATGTGTGTGTGTGTGGTTTTTTTTATTTATATGCATATATATGCGCTGCAAGTCATGACATGTTGGTGGTGTGATTACTGTAAGTCCCCCCAAGGCAAAGGTTCGATTTCACCGTGGCTTAGGAGCTCTGAAATTTTTGGCAGACAGTGCGAGCTCTCATCATATGTGTGTGTGTTTATATATATATATCAATAATTTTCAAATATGATTGAATTTGAAGCAAAAGAAAAGTCCAATTATATTAAATAACAAGTCATTCTATTTTCCATGACTCTCGCGCAAATCTCAAGTGCATTCAATTTGTCCTCTTGAAATGACTTCAACTATAGCTCAGTATTTTTTTAAGATACATTTTTCTTTTAATTTCATATCATTTTAAAAGTCCAAAGTCTATTTTTTATTATTCATAAAGTCCAATCTCACCAGAAATTTTGATTGCCTTCCAGCTTTTGCCCACATTTCGAAGTCTCAGGAGAATGCAAACCTTCTCAACTATCTTAAAAGACAAGTCGGTCAGTGTCGTGATACACTGCAGCCAAGAAGCAACAATATAAATTTAACCCTGTAATCTTAAAAGTGGCAGATGACATTAAATAAGGGGTAGGCAACAAGGAGGGCAGTGGGATCTGTTCTCCATGGGTTTTCTGCAGCTGACCCAATCCTTCCTCCCACAAAAGTTTTCGAATTACATTTTAATAGTAAAATAAACAGTAGTAGCAATTATTAGACAAAGCCCCCTTTTCATCTGAACATTCGCACGGCTGTCGTGTCTGTCGACAGTTATCCGTCCAGACGTGCAATTTCCGGACAGAATATTTCCTCCTTCAAGAGATGGGAGTAGTTGAGGTTTTTTTTTTTATGGTCAATAGTAAATTACCAAAAAAAACATTAACGCCATGCAAACCTGCGTAGTCTCATGCCTACATACATTCATATCAGAAGTCCTTATACCATCAATCAAAAATACAATAGCGAAGTAGTTCATGCAAACCTGCGTAGCGAGCTGGCGTCATTTCTTAAAAAGTGAAAGTAAATAAATAAATTAACAATAATCCTAACAAGATGGATCCAGCCGCGCAGACGATCAAAGCCCTCGATCTTTCTGAAAAATTTTGCATGTTAAAGAAGCAAACTTGAGAGCGAAAAAAAGATGTTCCTGTCACTGAATCAAATTACACAGATAAAAGAGAAACTAATGAACATAATGTCAATTATCGTGCTCCTTGAGTACCGCAAAAATAGAGTGTACAATACTTTGGATAATGATAAGGCCTTGGCAGATGCATAAAATTTATTTCTAAAATCTCCAATTCAATAATTTTCTCATGATTTACAACTCATTACAACAAAGTCATGGCTGCTGAAGTGAAGAGGAAAAAAAATAGGCAAACGAACAAGCATGTTTTAGCAGGTATCTTCACAAACAACAACAGTGCTGCTGAGGCACGCGACTCACTTGATTCCATGGAAGGAAGGTAGAACTGCAACGAGTGGATCTCCATAACCAACTGGTTCTGTTATAGAAGGAAATTTTAGTAATGAAATGCGAGTGTGCAAAAAAATTTCTCAATAAAACTGACAAACTGCAGAATGAAGTTTCTAACCAGTAACAATCACGATGCTAGACATAATGAAGATAATTAAAAGAATGAAACCCAACCATTTTGCATGACATTATTACAATTGATTAGGTGAACTTGCAAGTTAACTGTAATTTTTTTTAAACAAAAAAAATGGAGAGTGTGGACATTTTTTACAGAATTATGGAACCAAAATCTTACAAGAACTGTCATGCAATGTCAAATTGGCACCAAAAGACTCGGAATTGGTTGCTTCACCCTTAGCATGCATGGAAGAAAATAAACCAGAAGGCATAATTCCCTTTTTTCTTTATTAGATGTTTTTTCCCTTCATTTTTCTTTATTTTCGTTATATTCAATAGAACTACCTCTGACCATATATATTCGCATACAATCAGAAATAATTGTTACATCTAATATGTATTGGTTGAAAAATAAATATTACCTCCATCCTTGAACAATATCCTCAGTACTTCTCCAGCAACATCCGACTGCATACAAAATATCAAGCAGGTGTTATACGAATAGAAATTTTCTTAAAGGCAAAATCAACATAAATACCTTAATTGGAAGCTCATTGCCAAACTGATCCAAGTAGCCGATGACCTGCCCTTCTTTGATTACAGCACCCTGAATATTTTCAATAAAAAAAATGGAATTTACCATGTTCGACTAAGATCATACATGCTATTTAAAAATTTAGTTCTAAATGAAGCAAGAAAAAATTGATATTTGAGGAAAAAATAAGTTTAGCTTAAAAAACATTGATTCTATAACTGACCTCTTTACAGGTGGGAGGCTGTTTCTTCCCTTTCACTGTTCTGCCACTTCGAAAAGAGCCAACCTAGGCAGAATCCCCAATCAGAGAAGGAAACGCTTAAAACAATTTTGAGTTGCACAAACATTGGGTTAAAAATGTACCGTAGGAGATGACACAATAGCATATCCACTGAAACCTGA
>JXCR01112837.1:0-18845 GCA_002079205.1 Phalaenopsis hybrid cultivar | reverse complement strand
TTGGTTAATAATTCAAACTTTTTATAATTGATTGGTTGGATCTCTTAGATCGATAATTGATGCTGCTACTGGTGGATCATTAATGTCAAAATAATTTGATGAAGCATATTGTTTAATTGAAGAAATGACTACTAATAACTTTCAATGGCCCTCTGAAAGGATAAGTCAAAAAAGAGTAGGTAATATAAATGATTATGTGCAATATCTAATTTAGCTGCCCAAATAGATGTTATATCAAAGAAGATGGATCAATATGAAATGAATTATTCTCAAATAGTACCTGTACTTGAGGAGAACTCATTGGGGCCAATGATAGAATCTCAATATTCTTTTGAGAATTTAAATGTAATAAACAATCGTTCTAATAATCCTTGTGCCAATTGTTATAATCCTGGTTGGAAGAATAGTCTACATTTTAGTTGGAATGACAATAATTCTAATGCTGCAAATCTGCAAAGGGGAAACAACACTGCAAACCCATTGGGAAACTTCAAAAATCAAGGGCTGATAAACCTAATTACCCCCCATGTTTTAATAATTTATGAAGTAAGGAGAAAAAAGTTATCATTGGAAGAATTGATATTGCAGATGGGTAGTTAATTACAAAGTTAAGGAGCTGCTATCAGAAACATCGAAAATCATTTGAGATGTATTGCTACTGCACTTAGCAATAGACCTTCAAGAACATTGCCTAATAATGTTGAAGTAAATCCTAAAGATCAAAACAAAGAGTAAATTAAAGCTATTCGACTGAGAAATAAAAAAGAATTAGAAACAGAGTTCAACAAGAAATTGAAGTTGAAAAAGATGAGGTCGAAAATAAAAATCTAGNCTATTCGACTGAGAAATAAAAAAGAATTAGAAACAGAGTTCAACAAGAAATTGAAGTTGAAAAAGATGAGGTGGAAAATAAAAATCTAGTGAAGATTTTTAGTTTGAAGCAGAAAATCTTATTAAACCAATGAACATCACTATAGAAAGACCACCACCTCCTTTTCCTCAAAGATTGAAGCAGAAAGATAAAGATAATCAATTTGCAAAATTTTTAGAAATTTTAAAGAAATTAACAATAAACATTCCATTTGTTGAAACTTTGCAACAAATGTCAAGCTATGTGAAGTTCAGGAAGGATATACTTAATAAGAAAAAGAAGTTTGTAGATAATGAGACTGTTGTACGANTAACAATAAACATTCCATTTGTTGAAACTTTGCAACAAATGTCAAGCTATGTGAAGTTCAGGAAGGATATACATAATAAGAAAAAGAAGTTTGTAGATAATGAGACTGCTGTACGCAGCCAAGAGTGTTGCGCTATAATTCAGAAAAAGCGTCTTAAAAAACTTAAAGATCCTGGATGTTTTACAATTCCTTGTGATATGGACGAAAGATTTTATGGAAAGCTTTATGTGATTTATGAGCCAGTATTAATCTTATGCCATCCTCAATTTTTAGAAGGTTGGTCCTAAGAGATATTTCACCTACAACTGTAACTCTGCAGTTAGCTGATCATTTGATTACCTATCTTTAAGGAGTTATAGAAGATGTCTTGGTAAAAGTCGATAAGTTTATCTTTCAGGTAGACTTTATTTTATTAGATTTGGAGGAAGATAAAGAAACTCCTATCATTTTAGCAAGACCATTCTTAGCCACCGGAAGAGTGTTGACAGATGTACAAAAAGGAGAACAAACTATGAGAGTTAGTGATCAAGTGGTTACATTTAATATTGCAAAATCAATGACATACCCTACAAAACAGCAAAGAGATTGAATGCTTCAGAATGGATATTAATGAATATTTAAGCCATGAATATTTTAAGAAAACTTTTGAAAGATATTTGAAAAAGGAATATGTAGAAAACCTAGATAAGGATGGAACTCAAGATGAATCTATTGAAGTAAGTAAAGGGGATATAGATTATGTTCAGGAAAAAATTCAAATGTTGAATTCTGTAGAAAGTAACATGAATTTGATATCATCTATTGAGAAACCCCATGAAATAGAACTGAAAATGCTTCCTACACATTTAAAGTGAGCATTTTTAAGAGATTTATCTACATTACATGTTATAGTATCCTAGACTTAACTGATATGCAAGAACAACAGTTGTTAGAAATTTTTAAAAGATATCAGAAAGCCTTTAGATGGAAATTAGTTGAGTTTAAAAGAATCTATCCCTCAATTAGTATGCATAGAATCTTATTACAAGATCAACATGAACCAAGAGCCGACCCTCAAAGGAGATTAAATCCTGTGATGAAAGAAGTAATAAAGGAAGAAATTTTGAAATGGTTAGATGTTGGAGTAAAGTATCTTATTTATGATAGTGCTTGGGTTAGTCTAATTTACTGTGTTCCAAACAAAGGAGGTACGACTATAATGATAAATGAGCATAATGAACTAATATCAACAAGACGAGTCACTGTTTAGCAAATCTGCATTGATTATAGAAAATTAATTTATTCTATCACAAAGGATCATTTTCCTTTACCCTTTTTAGACCAGATGTTTGATAGATTAGATGGGCATAAATATTTTTGTTTTCTAGATGGATATACAGGTCATCATCAAAAACTTATTGTTGTAGAGGATTAAGAGAAAACAACATTTACTAGTCCTTATGGAACTTTTGCTTTTCGGTGAATGCCTTTTGGATTATGTAATGCACCTGCAACATTTCAAATACATATGATGTTAATTTTTAATGATTTGATTAAAAAAGGGATTGAAGTTTTTATGGACGATTTTTCTGTATTTGGAACTTCATTCGAAATATGTCTAAATCATTTAGAGAAACTTCTGGAATGTTGTGAAAAGTCTAATCTCAAATTGAATTAGGAAAATCGTCATTTTATGTTTGCACCAGGAATTGTGCTTGGACATAAAATTTCAAAAAAAGGCATGGAAGTAGATTTTGCAAAAATATAGGTTATATCAAACCTACCTCCACCTACCACAGAAAGAGGAGTTAGGAGCTTTTAAGACATGCTGGATTTTACAGGAGATATAGTAAGGATTCTTAAAAAATCACTAAACATTTATGCCAACTTCTAGAGAAGGATACAAAATTTGACTTTAATTAAGACTGCCTTAAAGCCTTTGAAACTTTAAAGGAAAAATTGATCACTGCTCCTATATGTGTTTTACCGGATTGGGAGAAACCTTTTGAATTAATGTGCGTTTCTAGTGATTATGCAATTGGAGTTGTTTTAAGGCAAAGATATGATAAGATTTTTAATGTTATATACTATTCTAGTAAGACTCTTAATGATGCTCAAATTAATTACACCACCACTGAAAGAGAGTTATTACCTATTATGTATGCTTTTAGTAAGTTTAGATAATATCTTATTGGAGCTAAATATTTTGTGCATACTGACCATCCAGCTATTAAATATTTGATGCAAAAGAAGTATGCTAAACTAAGATTAATTAGATTGGTACTTCTGATGCAAGAGATTGATTTTGTAGTAGTCAATAGGAAAAGGATTGATAATCAAATTGTTGATGATTTATCAAGGCTTGAACAAGAAGAAACACTTTATATGGAAAAAGAAAATAATGAAACTTTTCCTGCTGAAGGACTTTATGTTGTAAATGAGTGGGAAATACCTTAGTATGCTAATATAGTAAATTATATTGTTAATAGTATTTTACCATATGGATTAATTAAATATTAGGAAAATAAATTCATTTATGATGCAAAATCATATTTTTTGGATGATTCATATTTATATAAGCAATGTAAAGATTTAATGATGAGATGATGTGTGCCTTATAAAGAAATTCAATAGACTTTTCAAAAATATCATGATTCTGAATTTTGAGCACATTTTGGGAGTAATAAAATTGTTCACAAAATTTTACAATCTGGACTTTATTGGTCTACTCTATTTAGAGATGTTAATATATATATATATCAAAAAATGTGTCAGTGTAAGAGAGTAGGTAATATTTTAAAAAGAAAGGAATTGCCTCTAAATTTTAACTGAAAAATTGAATTTTTGATGCATGGGGATTAGATTTTATGGGAACATTTATAACCTAATTAGAAATAGATACATATTGATTGTAGTGGATTATGTTTCAAATTGATTCAAGAAATCACTTTACTTAGATGCAAGAATGCGAGGATTTTTAAGGAAAAGATAAAAAAATGGCATGATTGGAAGATAATCAAAAAATAATTTGAACCTAGATAGGATGTTTTATTATACAATGAAGATTGAAATGATTTCCTTGAAAATTGAAGTCTAGGTGGAAAGGGCCATTCAGAGTTATAAAATTCTATCCTTATGGGGCAGTTAATATTAAAGACCATAAGACAGGAAGAATATTTAAAGTGAATAGGCACAGATTGAAATCATATTTTGATGGTCAAAGACCAACTTTTACGGAAACAATAATGTTGGGTCACCCAGAATAAAACTGGGAATGTCAGCTGATGACATTAAACCAAGCGCTTTGTGGGAGGCAACCCATTTGTATCGTTGTTTACCATATTTTTGTGTTTTTTTTGTTCTTGATATTTCATGTATATTTATGCTTATGTCTTTATATAGTATGTGTATTTAATAAAAAATTTTGAAACATCTTTATTTGCTTTATTTTATAAATAAATTGAGAATTTATTGGATCGAAATCGAATCGGCAAAAATTCTGGAACTGAAGCATCATGCCCTAGATTGGCGCATGATGTGCCACTTTCCAGAGAACTGGCACAAGATGCGCCAGATCGGCGCATGATGCGCAACAGGTCCAAAAATGTTTAAAAACGTTTCAAATGGTGGGTTTTGGCAGTTTTTGGCAGTTTCTTCTCCATATAACTCCTAAAAACTGAATCCAAACCATATTTTAGGTTAAAAATGAGGAAAGAGTCACCATTTTTCAATTCCTATGGCTTCCCACTCTAGAAACTCTGCTAGATTTAAAATTTTCAACCGGAGAAAGATCGTCAGTTTCGATGCATAGAAATTACTTGATCGAGTTCTAGTGACGAAGAGTCTTATCAAAGAAAGGGGTTTTTTGAATCAAGGATTCAACACACCGAATACTTGAGTAGAAGAGACTAATGCGCAAAGGTGTTTGGAAGTACTTTGCTACACTCTGTCGCTGTTGTTGTTCCTGTAGTAAAATTATTTTATGCAAATTTTAATGAGATCAACCAAGGAATGATTTATGAGCATGGTAGGTTTGTGCAATTCACTCCTTCGAGAATAAAGGAGATGTTTATGATTGAAAATGTGCCAATCTGTGATTACGCAAACTTTACCCTTACTAGAGAGAATATGAATGAACTCTATTAGCTTACAAATGAAGATGCTAATTGGGAGACCAGAGATGATGGAAATGTAAGTTTTCATTCATCATTTATAAATCTAGTTTCAAAAGCCTGACACTTCTTTATTACATCAAAATTATTGCCTACCATGAAAATTAGTAAGTTCACAAAGAAGAGTGTCATTTTGAATTATTGTATTCAAGCCAAAAAACCTATTGTTGTCGGAGAAATTATTTTGAAAACCATTTGGAGTTTGATTTTGAATGGATTTGTAACTTGACTGAGACATCCATCCATTATTTTCCTACTATGTAGTCAATCGTAAGTATCTTATGAATGTTCGTGAAAAGTGCTATTTGGTTGACGATGGATCCAGAAGTCCACTGCAATTGTATTGGAATGGGAGATGAAAATGATATGAATGTACTGACGGATTAAAGATCTCAGAAATCATCACATGTTCAGCTCTGTTGACCTCATTTTTGAGGTCTTCTTTTCCTATCTCTAGATACCCTAGAGTCTAGCCTTAAGATTTCCCTATTTTGACTCCCTTAGAGGACGAAACAGGGACCCACACCCCTTTGAAATTCAAGCCATTTCTTTGCTCTTTGCAGTCTCATATGGACGGGTTCAGATCCTCAATATTCAATTGAGTCGATCGAAAAGCCGACATATTTAAACTCAAATTGAGCTCCTATAGAAAATGGAAAGACGTAGGTGGCCACCATGGCGCGTGCGATGTTTGACTTGCCACTACGAGCGATATGTTTAACTTTGGTCGTCACTTATGTGAGGACCAGTCAATAATGTACTCGTTAAACGGCTCTGATCTGGCCAAAATAAATTTATTTGTCCCACCACACACGAATTAAAGTTAATTTGGCTCGATCACCGACGAATTTGTGCAGGTGATTCGGGTGATGAAACGGACTGCACTATTGCGTCCAGGACGTCAATTTTAGCTAGGGAGGACACCCATTTTGTTAGGGAATCGTGTATAAATGAATTTAGCATAATTTGATTTTTTTTTTAAATATAATAAAAAATCTTCTTTTTTTAAAAAAAAGGTTTATTAACCTAAATCTAAACTCTCCCTAATGCCTCTGTTCTTTGCCTTAGATGGACCGTGGAGCTCCTTGTCGGTTTGTCGGTCATCCCTTCCCATTCCGAGCCCTCGTCACCGATAGCCTCACAAGTAGCCTCGCCGGTAGCCCGTTGTAACAGATTTTCCAGCCTAAGCGAGTCTGGTAACCTTCCAATTTTGAATATCGTTGGGACAATTACTCTTCGTGGGTGATTCTCCTCACCGTTCCGATGCTCACCACCGTTGAGCCATCTCTACCTATAAATACCCCATGGGAGGGCAAGATTGAGGCGATTTGATTTTTCTTTGGAGATTTCAGTGAAACACATTGTTGATAGCTCTTTCTCTGTTGGGAGTTTCTGTTCCAGGATTTTCTTACTCTTTTTTTTTGTATTAGCAAGGAGTTAAGGTTAGGCTTTATTTATGCTCTTTAATCTCTGGATTGATTGTCTATGAAATCATATCTTCTGAATCATGAAATAAATAAACCAAATGGGATTGAGAGATTAGTTTGATTATCGTTTTGAAGGAGAAAAAAAATTTCTTAAGAACATTTATCTGGATTTTTTTTTTACTTACAGCTCTCCTCACTGCATGGGTTTTTGGAATTTATGGATTATTTAGCCTCTAAACCATGGTTTCTTTTGCTAAAAAGATATATTAGGACCTTAAAAAATATCTGAATTCTTTTAATTATGGTTTTCTCATTGCATTACTTTAGCATAGGGATCCTTGCATTTATTTGATTCATAGGGGATTTTGTTTCAAGCTCCTTGGTTGGGCATTTGGTTTTGCTTGATTTTGGAGGCTTTGTTTTAAGCTTCTTGATTATTCTCTTTTTTGAAATGAAGATCTGTGGATTCAATTAATTTTTTAGTCTGATTTTGTGCTTCCTGTTGTCCCTTTACACAAATATCAACCATTTGAGTATTTTGATGTTTTTGGAATTTCAACTTGGAGCTCAATTTTTGTTTCTTCTTTATAGTTCAGCTTACCCCTTATGCTGAGCTCAGTTCTGCTTATTGCTGCTCCCTTCACTTGAATTTAAATATTGAAAATATGTAATTATTTGGGTAGCTCTTTGGTGGCTTGACTTTAGCTTGGTGGTGGCTCGTTTTCTTGGTCATTTGCTCGGCTCAATTTAGCTCTTTGTTGGGACGGGTTTGGCTTTAAACTAAGTTCAATCTTGAGGAAAATATATTATGCTCTTAGCCTTTGTTAGGCTTGGTTATAGTTTGGTTGTGGCTGGATCTTTAGTCATTGTTGGAATCATTGGTTGATGGTTTTCTTCATTTGTTGTCCCTAGCTGTGAGTCCTTATTGGTGGGTTCTTTATGTTTAGTATTGGTTAGTAGTTTTCGTCACTACATAGGCTTTATACAAAAAAATTTTGAACTATTTTAGTCTTTGGGTTGCGGTTTCTTTTGGCTAGGAAAGTACATTGAAATTTCAAGAGGTGTTTTAGTTTTTTTTTTTTTTTGATTGACATCTTCTCGCTACATTGTTTTAACATGAGATTTATGGATTTATTTGATTAATTGGGGCTTCTATTTTGAGCTTCTTGGTTGTCTTCAGTTTGAAATCAATGTGGTTGGAGTTGTTTGATTTTAGAGATGCTATTCTAAGCTTCTTTGTTATCACATGTTTAAAAAAGAACTCTGGATTTACTTAATGTTGAATGCTTTGTTCAAAGCTTTTCATTCATACTGTGCTCGAAAGAAAATTTTGGACTTATTAAATGACAGAGCCTTTTGTTTTGAGTGTCTTGGGTTTCTTCAGTTTGAAGTTGATGCACATGGAATTATCTGATATTTATGGGCTTTGTTTTGTGCTCCCCTTGTTGCTCGTATTTAAATACATGTTGGAGACTACTTTTCTGGTTTGAGGAGTATGTGTGGGGCTCGGTTTTTGCTCTCTTTGCTTCCCTTCATTTAAATACATATTGGAGACTACTTTTCTGGTTTGAGGAGTATATGTGGGGCTCGATTTTTGCTCTCTTTGCTTCCCTTCATTTAAATACATATTGGAAATCACTTTTCTGGTTTGAGGAGTATGTGTGGACCTTGGTTCTTGCTCTCGTTGCTCCCTTTTATTTAAATATATGCTGGAAATCAGTCTTTATGGTTTGAAAAATATATTTGGGCTGCCTTCCTCGTTCCAGTATTGTTGGAAATCAATTTTTATGGCATGGAAAATATATTTAGGGACTTGGTTGTGGTCCTCTTTGCTGCTCCTTTTTCGAATACCTGTTGGAATTTTTTTTTTATGTTTTGAATATATGTTTGGAGCCTATTTTAATCTCCTGTTGGAATTGGCTTTCTTTTTACATAAATTTCGTAAGTTTGAACTTGGAAACAACGTATTTCTCCTTGAAAAGTTGATAGAGCATATAACGATCATATGTACAGGTTTACAGTTTGAACCTAAAGGTAGAAGCTGGATGTTATAAAAATGCTTAAATAGATGCTTCTTTCATTTCTCTTGATAAAGAATATACAAAATTTGTTGAATGAGCATATGAACTATAGAGATGTCCAATTAGTTTGAGATGAGAGGTAACAGGTAATGATGCAAGAGAACCATTTAACAACTTAGTTTATAGCTAAAATATAAAATCAACCTTTAATTTGTGCAATGCCCTTTCACCCCTAGATCATTAACAGCTCTAACCCTTTTCCAAAAGTTTCGATAATTGGTAATCACCAAAGGATAGATACTACAGACACTACACAGATGCTACACTTAGGAAAAGACAGATACTACGAGTTTTACACAGATATTACACTTGCACAAAAAAAAATAGATACTACACTCACATACACACTGTAAAGTTTACACACAACATCACAAATAGCATAATGCACCTTAGATATTATATAACAAATGCCACACAGTACGCCTTGCACGATAGATACTACATTTCACATATAGGTGCACTACACTTTGATGAGTTCAGATACTCCACTTCACATATAGGTTCACTACACTTTGATGAGTTCAGATACTACATTTCACATATAGGTGCACCATACTTTGAGGTGTTCAGATACTACTCCATTCACACATACTTTAAATGATAGAGTTTAAGACAATCTGATTATAGGGGTGATTTGTTGGTGGCCTCTAGTTGATGTTGATAGGTTGACCTCGGTATATCAGTTGCCTGTGGAATCGAGATAGAGAGAAAAGGGGTCTAGTCTGAGCCTATCCTTATATTGAAATCTAATATCTCATCTTGAGACTTTCATATGATCATCATTTAACCTTTTTTTTATAATCTGCAAATGTTTACCTAACCCATTTATATCATACACTTGCAATCTGTTTTGAAGCATTAGTAGGATTTGATCAGGTACGCTTTTATTTATTTAATTTCCATACTTTATTTTCTGCATATTTTCTTTTATTTTGTATCGTACTATACTTCGCTATATATCTCATGCACTTTCCTATCACCTCTTGCAGCATAGTCTTCTTGTCTATTCTTTGCTGTACTGTATAAATTTACCAGTATTCATGCTTTAGTTGCTACCTTTCTAGTATGTTTGTGCAATACCCTAGGATAGGCTCTTCGAGGCATGGTTTTTTATTATTATTATTTTGTCTTCTCTTTCTCCCTTTGTCGGAACAAGACGACGTTGTGGTCGGTCGACGATTCATCTCTGGACAACCATCGGGACAACTACCAAAGACTGAAGCATGAGTTTATGCAGAACTTTGATAGATTTAAATAACATACTCATAGGACGTTGAGGTTTTTTGTTTGGCATGACGTAAATCCTCAAATTATCTTTTAGGACTTTCTATGATTTTTTTTTATATCATATGATATAAGTCCTAAACTTTTTAGGCTTTCCGAGGTTGTTACCTGGTATGACATAAATCCTCACATTTTCTCGGGCTATTTGCATATGATGTACAGATATAAGTCTCGAATATCTAAATAATTTGCAGGACTGAAACATCAAGGAACTTCTCTTTCAAAGATGTAAAGTCAAACCATAGATTAGTTTGAGATGTTACTGAATCTCCTTCAATATCTTCGACATCTCCTACTTTCGTTCCTTTGGATTATGAAAATAACTGTTCCTATTTGGACCTATCCCATTTGACTTTTCCTATAAACAATCGTGGAAACTTGAACGTTGAATTCTTGAAGACAAAACCTCTGATCATTATCGAGAGTTTTCTTAAGATGTAATTAACTATAGGGGCTTGCTCCTATAGGAAATTTAAGAACCCAGATTAATCTAAACCCTATCTAATCTGTATATTAGATAGGGGAATTTGTCGGCTATAAATTTTGCAGACCAAAATAGAGTCATAAACTTTTAAGTTTAGATAGTTAAGCCTACCAATAAGTGATATGTCCATCCTTCAAGATGATATATCATTTGTGGTATCGTGCTCAGCTGTTTAAACTATTAGATGTATGAGATCTACTCGGTCTCATTATTCTTCTAAAAATAAAAGATACCATTTTCACAAAATTAAAATTATATTTTATATATATTAAATTCCAAATTTAAATTTTAAAATCTTATTTTTGAAAAAAAAAATAGTCGACAAATTCTGGCGACTCCGCTGGGGATGATTTCCTCTCTCCCTTTTGATTAAGAGGTTCTGTTTTTAAACATCGGTAGTGTGCCCATCCCCCTAATGGGTCAAACTATCTTTCTTTAGTTGACGTACTTCGCTCATTTCTTCCTTGAGGAAGTACTGTCAACTTCCTTTGATTCCGGAGCCACTGTTTAATCATCCAGAAATAGAAAGGTTCTGGAATCTTTAAATTCTAATAGAATGGATTCCCAATAGGTGTGAGACATTAGGAGACGATCCGTAGGAGTGAGTTTAGTTCGAGAAGCATTCTTCTTAAATAACAAACACATGTTCTACCTATCCTACTCTTTCCTTTATTTATGACATTTTAATTTGATTATTTAAAATCTAAAAATAAAGCTTAAAATGTATAAATATAAATAAACTTGTTCGGATAAGTCTCGAAAGGAGCGCCCTGTTGAATGCTTTGATTTGATTCAAGACAGTCGTCCTAAATTGCTGCAACCATTGATGTAAGCATCGTTAGTCTAATTTCTGAAAACTTGAAATTACAAAAAATTACTACACCAAAGTTGATCTTCTCCTTCGACACTGGGATGGACTTAGCTGTGAACAAGAACAAATTGCCTGATAAAGCCGTCATTCATTTTGGACAAGGATTCGACAATACTGATATTAAGTTTGGAGACATCACTGTCGCTATACTGATGAATAAAATTTCTGAAATGGTAGAGCCCATAGTGGAATTCAAGTTGAAGTCTACACATGAGTTCCCACATTTAAAAGGGGTGTTAGCCGAGAAGAACATTGCTATNTGGAGTACATGAAAGCAAAAATGGAAGAAATGATGGCTGCTATTATGATTTTACAAAGCCAGCCACAATCTCCAAAGAGAGTGCCTGTTGAGGTAAACCAACCGGATGTGGTACAGATCGACGATAATAAAAAGCAATCAACTTCTGTTAATAAAGAAGAACAGGGTAAGAGAGATCATGTCCAGAATTTGATACCGGAAAAGGACATTAAAAGTATGATAGAACAGCAGGTGAAAGAAACCTTGATAAAATCCAAAGGCGGTGCATCAATTCTAAGGGGTAGACCATATCCTGAAGAATTTGATGTCGTGCAATATCCCAAGGTTTTTTTACCACCTTTATTTAAAACTTTTGATGGAACAGGAAACCCTCGATAACATGTGACACATTTTTGCGCCAGTTGTTGCAATGCAGGGGGAAATGCTGCTCTACTCTTCCGACAGTTTGTCAGTAGCCTATTAGGAGTGGCATTTGATTGGTATGCAGAATTACCAAATGGTTCCGTTAAGACATTTACAGAATTAGAAGATCTCTTCATTAAATGTTTTGTTGGGGCTCGATATCATATCACTGTCGGTGATTTGATGATCGAGAAACAAAGAACAGATGAAACTCTAGTGGATTACATTCTACGTTGGAGGAATCTAAGCATAAAATGGAACCGCAACTCCAAGAACAACATGCGATTGAAATCCTTTTAAGAAGTATTCATGGACCAATTGTTTTCCTCCTCAAGGGATTCACGATTAAAACTTTTGAAAAATTACTCAGTAAGGCCAAGAGTCTTCAAGAGGAAGCAAAACAACTTGGTTTTATTGAGAAATTTGAGAAACAGAGACCCGCAAAAGTCTTCAAGAAGAAATCTGGAACTGTCGCAACTATTGATAAGGGTAAGTAGCCATTGGAGATAAAGGTTGAACAATCACAACCANAATTCTAATGCTGCAAATCTGCAAAGGGGAAACAACACTGCAAACCCATTGGGAAACTTCAAAAATCAAGGGAACCAAGCTGATAAACCTAATTACCCCCCATGTTTTAATAATTTATGAAGTAAGGAGAAAAAAGTTATCATTGGAAGAATTGATATTGCAGATGGGTAGTTAATTACAAAGTTAAGGAGTTGCTATCAGAAACATCGAAAATCATTTGAGATGTATTGCTACTGCACTTAGCAATAGACCTTCAAGAACATTGCCTAATAATGTTGAAGTAAATCCTAAAGATCAAAACAAAGAGTAAATTAAAGCTATTCGACTGAGAAATAAAAAAGAATTAGAAACAGAGTTCAACAAGAAATTGAAGTTGAAAAAGATGAGGTGGAAAATAAAAATCTAGTGAAGATTTTTAGTTTGAAGCAGAAAATCTTATTAAACCAATGAACATCACTATAGAAAGACCACCACCTCCTTTTCCTCAAAGATTGAAGCAGAAAGATAAAGATAATCAATTTGCAAAATTTTTAGAAATTTTAAAGAAATTAACAATAAACATTCCATTTGTTGAAACTTTGCAACAAATGTCAAGCTATGTGAAGTTCAGGAAGGATATACATAATAAGAAAAAGAAGTTTGTAGATAATGAGACTGCTGTACGCAGCCAAGAGTGTTGCGCTATAATTCAGAAAAAGCGTCTTAAAAAACTTAAAGATCCTGGATGTTTTACAATTCCTTGTGATATGGACGAAAGATTTTATGGAAAGCTTTATGTGATTTATGAGCCAGTATTAATCTTATGCCATCCTCAATTTTTAGAAGGTTGGTCCTAAGAGATATTTCACCTACAACTGTAACTCTGCAGTTAGCTGATCATTTGATTACCTATCTTTAAGGAGTTATAGAAGATGTCTTGGTAAAAGTCGATAAGTTTATCTTTCAGGTAGACTTTATTTTATTAGATTTGGAGGAAGATAAAGAAACTCCTATCATTTTAGCAAGACCATTCTTAGCCACCGGAAGAGTGTTGACAGATGTACAAAAAGGAGAACAAACTATGAGAGTTAGTGATCAATTGGTTACATTTAATATTGCAAAATCAATGACATACCCTACAAAACAGCAAAGAGATTGAATGCTTCAGAATGGATATTAATGAATATTTAAGCCATGAATATTTTAAGAAAACTTTTGAAAGATATTTGAAAAAGGAATATGTAGAAAACCTAGATAAGGATGGAACTCAAGATGAATCTATTGAAGTAAGTAAAGGGGATATAGATTATGTTCAGGAAAAAATTCAAATGTTGAATTCTGTAGAAAGTAACATGAATTTGATATCATCTATTGAGAAACCCCATGAAATAGAACTGAAAATGCTTCCTACACATTTAAAGTGAGCATTTTTAAGAGATTTATCTACATTACATGTTATAGTATCCTAGACTTAACTGATATGCAAGAACAACAGTTGTTAGAAATTTTTAAAAGATATCAGAAAGCCTTTAGATGGAAATTAGTTGAGTTTAAAAGAATCTATCCCTCAATTAGTATGCATAGAATCTTATTACAAGATCAACATGAACCAAGAGCCGACCCTCAAAGGAGATTAAATCCTGTGATGAAAGAAGTAATAAAGGAAGAAATTTTGAAATGGTTAGATGTTGGAGTAAAGTATCTTATTTATGATAGTGCTTGGGTTAGTCTAATTTACTGTGTTCCAAACAAAGGAGGTACGACTATAATGATAAATGAGCATAATGAACTAATATCAACAAGACGAGTCACTGTTTAGCAAATCTGCATTGATTATAGAAAATTAATTTATTCTATCACAAAGGATCATTTTCCTTTACCCTTTTTAGACCAGATGTTTGATAGATTAGATGGGCATAAATATTTTTGTTTTCTAGATGGATATACAGGTCATCATCAAAAACTTATTGTTGTAGAGGATTAAGAGAAAACAACATTTACTAGTCCTTATGGAACTTTTGCTTTTCGGTGAATGCCTTTTGGATTATGTAATGCACCTGCAACATTTCAAATACATATGATGTTAATTTTTAATGATTTGATTAAAAAAGGGATTGAAGTTTTTATGGACGATTTTTCTGTATTTGGAACTTCATTCGAAATATGTCTAAATCATTTAGAGAAACTTCTGGAATGTTGTGAAAAGTCTAATCTCAAATTGAATTAGGAAAATCGTCATTTTATGTTTGCACCAGGAATTGTGCTTGGACATAAAATTTCAAAAAAAGGCATGGAAGTAGATTTTGCAAAAATATAGGTTATATCAAACCTACCTCCACCTACCACAGAAAGAGGAGTTAGGAGCTTTTAAGACATGCTGGATTTTACAGGAGATATAGTAAGGATTCTTAAAAAATCACTAAACATTTATGCCAACTTCTAGAGAAGGATACAAAATTTGACTTTAATTAAGACTGCCTTAAAGCCTTTGAAACTTTAAAGGAAAAATTGATCACTGCTCCTATATGTGTTTTACCGGATTGGGAGAAACCTTTTGAATTAATGTGCGTTTCTAGTGATTATGCAATTGGAGTTGTTTTAAGGCAAAGATATGATAAGATTTTTAATGTTATATACTATTCTAGTAAGACTCTTAATGATGCTCAAATTAATTACACCACCACTGAAAGAGAGTTATTACCTATTATGTATGCTTTTAGTAAGTTTAGATAATATCTTATTGGAGCTAAATATTTTGTGCATACTGACCATCCAGCTATTAAATATTTGATGCAAAAGAAGTATGCTAAACTAAGATTAATTAGATTGGTACTTCTGATGCAAGAGATTGATTTTGTAGTAGTCAATAGGAAAAGGATTGATAATCAAATTGTTGATGATTTATCAAGGCTTGAACAAGAAGAAACACTTTATATGGAAAAAGAAAATAATGAAACTTTTCCTGCTGAAGGACTTTATGTTGTAAATGAGTGGGAAATACCTTAGTATGCTAATATAGTAAATTATATTGTTAATAGTATTTTACCATATGGATTAATTAAATATTAGGAAAATAAATTCATTTATGATGCAAAATCATATTTTTTGGATGATTCATATTTATATAAGCAATGTAAAGATTTAATGATGAGATGATGTGTGCCTTATAAAGAAATTCAATAGACTTTTCAAAAATATCATGATTCTGAATTTTGAGCACATTTTGGGAGTAATAAAATTGTTCACAAAATTTTACAATCTGGACTTTATTGGTCTACTCTATTTAGAGATGTTAATATATATATATATCAAAAAATGTGTCAGTGTAAGAGAGTAGGTAATATTTTAAAAAGAAAGGAATTGCCTCTAAATTTTAACTGAAAAATTGAATTTTTGATGCATGGGGATTAGATTTTATGGGAACATTTATAACCTAATTAGAAATAGATACATATTGATTGTAGTGGATTATGTTTCAAATTGATTCAAGAAATCACTTTACTTAGATGCAAGAATGCGAGGATTTTTAAGGAAAAGATAAAAAAATGGCATGATTGGAAGATAATCAAAAAATAATTTGAACCTAGATAGGATGTTTTATTATACAATGAAGATTGAAATGATTTCCTTGAAAATTGAAGTCTAGGTGGAAAGGGCCATTCAGAGTTATAAAATTCTATCCTTATGGGGCAGTTAATATTAAAGACCATAAGACAGGAAGAATATTTAAAGTGAATAGGCACAGATTGAAATCATATTTTGATGGTCAAAGACCAACTTTTACGGAAACAATAATGTTGGGTCACCCAGAATAAAACTGGGAATGTCAGCTGATGACATTAAACCAAGCGCTTTGTGGGAGGCAACCCATTTGTATCGTTGTTTACCATATTTTTGTGTTTTTTTTGTTCTTGATATTTCATGTATATTTATGCTTATGTCTTTATATAGTATGTGTATTTAATAAAAAATTTTGAAACATCTTTATTTGCTTTATTTTATAAATAAATTGAGAATTTATTGGATCGAAATCGAATCGGCAAAAATTCTGGAACTGAAGCATCATGCCCTAGATTGGCGCATGATGTGCCACTTTCCAGAGAACTGGCACAAGATGCGCCAGATCGGCGCATGATGCGCAACAGGTCCAAAAATGTTTAAAAATGTTTCAAATGGTGGGTTTTGGCAGTTTTTGGCAGTTTCTTCTCCATATAACTCCTAAAAACTGAATCCAAACCATATTTTAGGTTAAAAATGAGGAAAGAGTCACCATTTTTCAATTCCTATGGCTTCCCACTCTAGAAACTCTGCTAGATTTTAAATTTTCAACCGGAGAAAGATTGTCAGTTTCGATGCATAGAAATTACTTGATCGAGTTCTAGTGACGAAGAGTCTTATCAAAGAAAGGTGTTTTTTGAATCAAGGATTCAACACACCGAATACTTGAGTAGAAGAGACTAATGCGCAAAGGTGTTTGGAAGTACTTTGCTACACTATGTCGCTGTTGTTGTTCCTGTAGTAAAATTATTTTAAGCAAATTTTAATGGGATCAACCAAGGAATGATTTATGAGCATGGTAGGTTTGTGCAATTCACTCCTTCGAGAATAAAGGAGATGTTTATGATTGAAAATGTGCCAATCTGTGATTACGCAAACTTTACCCTTACTAGAGAGAATATGAATGAACTCTATTAGCTTACAAATGAAGATGCTAATTGGGAGACCAGAGATGATGGAAATGTAAGTTTTCATTCATCATTTATAAATCTAGTTTCAAAAGCCTGACACTTCTTTATTACATCAAAATTACTGCCTACCATGAAAATTAGTAAGTTCACAAAGAAGAGTGTCATTTTGAATTATTGTATTCAAGCCAAAAAACCTATTGTTGTCGGAGAAATTATTTTGAAAACCATTTTGAGTTTGATTTTGAATGGATTTGTTACTTGACTGAGACATCCATCCACTATTTTCCTACTATGTAGTCAATCGTAAGTATCTTATGAATGTTCGTGAAAAGTGCTATTTGGTTGACGATGGATCCAGAAGTCCACTGCAATTGTATTGGAATGGGAGATGAAAATGATATGAATGTACTGACGGATTAAAGATCTCAGAAATCATCACATGTTCAGCTCTGTTGACCTCATTTTTGAGGTCTTCTTTTCCTATCTCTAGATACCCTAGAGTCTAGCCTTAAGATTTCCTTATTTTGACTCCCTTAGAGGAGGAAACAGGGACCCACACCCCTTTGAAATTCAAGCCATTTCTTTGCTCTTTGCAGTCTCATATGGACGGGTTCAGATCCTCAATATTCAATTGAGTCGATCGAAAAGCCGACATATTGAAACTCAAATTGAGCTCCTATAGAAAATGGAAAGACGTAGGTGGCACCATGGCGCGTGCGATGTTTGACTTGCCACTACGAGCGATATGTTTAACTTTGGTCATCACTTATGTGAGGACCAGTCAATAATGTACTCGTTAAACGGCTCTGATCTGGCCAAAATAAATTTATTTGTCCCGCCACACGCGAATTAAAGTTAATTTGGCTCGATCACCGACGATTTTGTGCAGGTGATTCCGGGTGATGAAACGGACTGCACTATTGCATCCAGGACGTCAATTTTAGCTAGGGAGGACACCCATTTTGTTAGGGAATGGTGTATAAATGAATTTAGCATAATTTGATTTTTTTTTTAAATATAATAAAAAATCTTCTTTTTTTTTAAAAAAAGGTTTATTAACCTAAATCTAAACTCTCCCTAGTGCCTCTGTTCTTTGCCTTAGATGGACCGTGGAGCTCCTTGTCGGTTTGTCGGTCATCCCTTCCCATTCCGAGCCCTCGTCACCGATAGCCTCACAGGTAGCCCGTTGTAACGGATTTTCCAGCCCAAGCGAGTCTGGTAACCTTCCAATTTTGAATATCGTTGGGACAATTACTCTTCGTGGGTGATTCTCCTCACCGTTCCGATGCTCACCACCGTTGAGCCATCTCTACCTATAAATACCCCATGGGAGGGCAAGATTGAGGCGATTTGATTTTTCTTTGGAGATTTCAGTGAAACACAGTGTTGATAGCTTTTTCTCTGTTGGGAGTTTCTGTTCCAGGATTTTCTTACTCTTCTTTTTTTGGTATTAGCAAGGAGTTAAGGTTAGGCTTTATTTATGCTCTTTAATCTCTGGATTGATTGT
>JXCR01112835.1:0-16610 GCA_002079205.1 Phalaenopsis hybrid cultivar | reverse complement strand
TTTCAATTTCGATGACCGACAGCTTCTTACGGACAAACTCCACACCAAAAATAGTGCCGACATATATGTACCATTATCAAGTAATATAAATTTTTTTTATTAAGCCTCGAATATCGAACCCACAGGGAGAATTTTAATCTTTCAAGTAATAAGAAATTATATAACAAATTCTACTTTGCAAAATATTCTTACTTAACTTATAGATGTTATAATAAGAATGAAAGTTCAATTCTTTTTGGTAATTTTTTTATAATTAAAAATAAAGTAAACAACTAAATTTAACTAAATCTTTGTAAGATGAACACAATATAAATAAAATATTTTTTTCCTTATCATGAAACAAGAATGGGTATAGAAATTTTGTTGTGAAAATATTCAAATTGTGTTGTGTCAAATAGGAGAAATATTATTATTTTCCCTTACTAGAGATATAAAGTGCATTGGCTAATTTAGAGTTTGAATAGTCTTGAAGAAGAGCTAGGTAAGGAAGATATTAGCTCTCACTCTAGAGTTCCCTCTTCTCCCTCCACCTCGGGGCTAACATCTTGTATCAAGACCTAAAACACTAAATCAAATTGGGGGATTTAACCTGTCATTCTAATGCCCTCGAACTCTACACTCTTTAAAGATTATTTTCCTATTTATTTGCACTTAACCTTATGAATTACATTCTCATACATACAATCTCATATGATTTTTACCATTAGTTGACTAAGACAATACCATCTCGGATCTTACATGTTCTCACAATAAATATTAACATCTTAATTGGTCAAATCAAGAAGTAAATGAAGTACAATGTATAAAATCATCACAACTTATTCCAACATTTAAAATTAATCCTTCACACAACTTCCATCCAAAACTTAATTACTCATCATTTTAAGGAAAAAGATAAAGAAAACTACTCAGAATTCATGGAGAAAATACAACCGCACTTAAGTTTAAAAATAGAAATCATGTAAATACACAAGAAGTCTAAATTAAAACCAAATGTACTCACAAAGATAAAAACTTATCTCAAATTCCTCTCTACTAAACTCTCTAAGTTCCTTTGAATCTCTTTTATTCATTTCTCTTACAATACTCTCTACTAACACAATACAACTCCTCCATTTCTTCTCTCCAAAAGCATCATAATTAATCTATGGAGAGGTGTCGGGGGCTAATTGAAACTCTCCCTTTGTTTCAATCCAAGTCCACTTTTATAATTTTCCAAAAGGTGTTTTGGTGTCTCTTCAAAATGTGTCAACATTCAGTAATTTTTCCAAGAGTTGCCTCCTTTCAATAACCATTTGAATGTATGTTCACGTTTATTAATCATAAACCACGTTTTCATCAAGAGTTGCTTCAAACACCCCTCAATAAATTCATTCAAATTCATTGAATCATCAAATAACTAACTTTGGCACTTAAGCACGAGGAATGTGGTGCTTAGATGTGGCTTTCTCTATTTTCTTGACACTTAAGCACCAGCCTTGGGAGCTTAGGCACCATAGTTCTTTTGCACACCTTTTTCATTTTTGCTCTAAATTTGATCATTTTTCACTTCTTTCAACATTTTTCATCTATTTGACTATACATGAAAAAAATACACAAATACCTTCCATTAAAGCACAATATCCTCAAAAATAGTTATACAAATCTGTACATAAATGTTATATATTTTAGGTGTATCAATCGGTCAATTAATGAGCCAGCTTCATCGTCAAGACAATTGGGAATGCACATGTATATGCAAAGTGATCCAGTGCATTGTGGCCACTTCGTTTGAGTATGAGTGATCACGAGATAACAAATATTTATCCCAAGTAAACGGTGGCATATACTAATGACAAATACATTGATAGTGCAAAGATGCACATGCAAGGCACATTACACATGATATTCTGCTTGGCCACCTAAGGTATAGGACACCGCGAGGGAGAGTTACACCTTGCCTCAATAGTGACTAAATACACATGCATATGACTGACACAGATAAGGTGCACCACGCAAGCAAGCAAGTACATGCCTTGTGCAAAAGAAAGTGTTTGTGACAGTGTAGAGTTCTTTCACAGGGGAAGACAAATTGTGCAATAAGCTGGTTTAGGGGCTATGAAGCATGAACCATGCCTGGTGATACGACGACAAACATACGAGTCCCCGAAGTGGCGTCGTGGGAAGTGAAGGAGCGTGATACTCTTTAGGGAGAATCACACGCTAAGTAGGCTTATCATGCAAGCCGTCCCTGCAGAGGACACACAAGTTTCAAAATAAGCATGTAAGGACACAAGCTCAAGTGTGAATCGTAAGCACGCAAAACATGACCATGCACGTGTCATGAAAAGAAGCAATGCTAGGGTGCTCAAGTGTAAGAGCGAAAACACAGAGGTGTGGTGCACGGTGACAAATAAGCATGTCAAGAAATAGGCATGAAATATCATGCCCAAATGTGGCACATATACCCACTATGAGCATATGAGGGCAAATGCTCACGGGTGCATGACATGGTGCAGGTGCGAATGTGCTAATGCGGGTAGTAAGTAAAATATGCAAAAACACAACATTCTAACAAGGTTGGTCGATCAATCGATCGGATTGGTAGTGTTCCATCAGTCGAGTTAACCAAAGAAGTCGATTGATTGAATGGGCCATTGACGATCCATTAATGAAATCAACATATATAATCGATTGAGATGATTGGACCAACGTCGGTCAATTAATCGAATCGACATGGAAAGTCGATTGAGCCAATCCAGCTGGTGGCAGCCAATTGATCAAATCGATGAAGATAACCATTCAATACGATCAGACTAGTAACGGTTGATCGATCAAGTCAACAAAGAAAGTTGATCAAGCCAATCAGGTCGATGACAACCAATTAATCAAATCAACAGAGATGGTCGATCGATATTATTGGGCCGGTGAGGTTGATCGATGTAATCAACAAGGAAAGTTGATCGAGCCAATAAGGCTGAAGGTGGCTGATTGATCAAATCGACAGAGATAATCGGTCAAGACGATTAGACTGGTGGCGATTGATGAAAATAGTCGATCAAACTGGGTGTGGTATGCAGTGATTCGACGTCGCATGCATAAAAGAATATCTTTAATTCAAATTTGAAATTCATGCAAGGCAAGCCATATGAATGCAAACACATGCATAAAATGAGATCTAATAAAATTCAACGATGAATTAGACTCGTTCTAACAAACTCATGGGGGGCCTAAGGGAGGTGATGGAGAGGTGTATCCAATTGCCTTATTAAAAGCGATAAGGGGTTTGCCTCTGATTGCTTTGCTAGACATAAAAAACTCACCCACTTGTAGGAAGATCTTTATGACATAAAGACCTTCTAATGTCAAGGTTTTGAGAATTTAGGGAATGAATTACTGAACTTCTTCATTCTCTATATCCAAATGACTTCACCTCTTCCATCAAAAGAGCAAAGTTGTTACGACAATCATGAGATTGTTGCAATTTCAACTAGATGGGATTTTGAGCTAGAATTGGGTAGGTTTTGCTCTTGGATTCTAAAGGAGGATCACAAAAGCTCGATACTTATGTGGTTTCTTCTATCACAGGAAAAAAACAACCTAATTCCTCTAATATCTAGACCTAAGGGGCTCACAAGGAACAAAATTACAAGGGATTCAAGAATTCTCACTACCGCAAAGGTTAATGACGCGTTCTCTTTGTTTGCCTCTGCTCCGACTTCGCTGCTGGCAGGGATGAAGCTTTCTTTAATGAGCAGAGTCTGACAAATCCAAGGAGGTCATCTTGATTCCACTTTTCTTTGAAGACAATTGAAGTGGAAGTGGAATGAAGTGAAAAATGAAGTGCAGAAAGAAGGAACACTGTAAAAAAAAAGGAGATGAAGAAAGCTCAAACTCTTCTTCCCTTCTTCCATAGTAAATCCCTCCTAAAGCAAGATGGAAGCAGCTCTAGCTGTCAACAGAAGCTCCTTAGCAATGCCCCTCTTCTCCTTCAAGCGCCCTCCTTTTCTGTAAAATCAACCCCTTAAAACTCCAAGGAGGAAGTGAGTGAACCCAACTAAAAGCAGGAGCAAGAGGCTAGCTAAAAGACCAAAAAATAGGAGTGGAAGAAGTCCCTCTACATAGGTTTCACACTTTCTCCTTCTTTTTTGCTGAAGATTGCATGCCTTTTCTCCCTATGCAAATATTCCTAATTATTCCGGAAAATATGAATTTTTTGGCTATTCGAGAGGTGCTTCAGATTGATTCAACAGAGAACATGAGGATAAAAATCGAAATCTACAAGCGGACTGATGCGTAGGCGATTGGGTCTGGTGCCTAGGTGTCGGAGCCAGGGCGCATACTTTTAGGTCTCTCTGTTTCACTGTTTTTGGCTGTTTTGGGCACCTAAGCGCTGGGCTGGCACTAGAGCCTGACATGTGTTATGTCATCTCAGTTTTAAGAGCATTTTGGGCAATTTGGGTTCCTAGGCACTCAAACTGACACTAGGGCGATAGGGCTGGTGTCTAGGCGCCAGATTTCGGTGGTGGATTGCTAGGGCTTAGTGTTGGGGCACCAGGGTTTAGCGTTAGGGCATCGATCTAGCCTGATGAGCCATGATTTTTGCAGAAAACGTCCGACGAAGGGTTTTGGTGATCAGTAAGCTATAGGTGATCAAATAACATTATCTACATATTTGGTGTGCCACGTAGCATCATTTTAGACAATGACCCAACATTTAAAAGCACGAAGATACATAAATTTGTCACATGCTCAACAACAACTTCTCTGAATGAGACAACTTTAGCCCACTTTGAACAATAATTAGTTGCAACATGAATGAAGTGATTTCCTCTTGATGATGATGAATATATAGGTCCAATCACATTCGTACCCAGGTCAAGCCTAGGTCCAGCTCAGGTCAACCCAGGTTCAACATAGGTCTAACGCAAATCCAACACAGGTTTAACCCAAATCTAACATAGGTATAACCCATGTAAACTCAGGTCCAATCCAGGTCAACCCAAGTCTAACCTTGGGTCCAACCCAGGTTCACCCAGGTCCAACCTAGTTTTAACGCAAGTCAACCCAGGCCCAACTCAGTTCAACCCAAGTCTAACCCAGGTTCAACCTAAGTCCAACTCGTCAACCCAGGTCTAACTGATATCAAAATTTAGGTTACTATATATAATGAGGAGGTTATCAAGTTAATCCCATGCTACTTCTATATGATTTTTTAAGATTGATTTAAGAGAATACCTAATTACATATAAGTACTACCAGGTATATTTATGTCTTGGGTGGCACCGCTATTAGCTGCGTTTCACACGATTATATAGAATGTTTACATTACCAATAGCATAAGTTGAATTTCTTACTATAGCCAAAAAAGAAGTTGGTCTACTAAAAAAGTCCCTAGAAGAATTGAATTTATAGAAAAATAACACAAATTATTTATATGAAAATCAAAGTAATGCTTACTTAGCAGAGGGTAACATCTTTCCCTACCAGACAAATCATATATAACTCAAGTCACACTTCATATGTAGATTGCCTTAGGTTTATACCTTATAGCTAACAAAATCATATTAGTAAAATAAACTAATTGATTTACTCATGAAAGTGGCAACCACTAGTATATGAAAATTCTCTAAAACCTTACTTAAAGTTTATGAAGAATAATTTGAATATGCTATATGGGAAATATTTTTAAATGATCACATAACATACACTTAAACAAATTCTATAAGAGATTTTCAAATTATAAACTAAAAAATTTGTGCATCAAATATCTACAATATATGATTAAAATGACTTAATTATTAATGTTATTTGATTTAGATCTTTAAAGAGCTCACTATTTTTTTAGGGGTATGTTTTGTTAACTTTTAAATATATTGTAAATTCATATAATTATTTTTTATTTTAACCAACATTTTGTAATCACCATATATAGAATCTTAGAATGTAGTTTTGCATCCCAGAACCACAAAAATAATAGAGAAAAACATGTGAAAAAGGGAGAGTATGACAACTCAAAAAGATGTGACAAATTTTCTATCTCAAACATTTTAAGAAAAAAAAGTCGTGTTACTTATTTTAGTTCCATTAAAAGTTCTTATTTGTATTTTGCTAAAAGAGTTAAAAAAAAGCAATGTTTTAATTAGCTACTACCTATTATGTAAATTATAGAAATTACAAATCTTATTTGTATTTTGCTTAATTTTGCATACAAGATATAATGATAAATTTAATGTAATTTAAATAAAAATAATAATAATTAATTGCATTTACACACATACCTCATAATTTTTATTTATTTAAAATTTTTAAATCTAAAAGTTTATGTTTACATATATAATAATTAAATATTTAATATTACATTAAAAAATACTCCTATTGCTAGTTGAAAGTAAAATATTTATTTTCAAGCATATAGTTATGCCAACAAAATGTCATAAACATAAATATGAAATATTTAGATGTGAAATATGTAGATGCATGTGAATTTCTAATCAATAAGACCCCTCTAAGATAGCCATGGACACTGTTCCTATTAAGGCTGGGAGGAAATTAATATTTTATTTCTTCTTTTCGTGTTCGTCCTACGCTTCCACGAAATCAGCTGTCGCGCCGGCGAATTCCGATCTGATCCGAGCTCGTCAGAGAATGCCGGTTGATGATGCAAAGCTAAGGAGTATTCCTATGGTGCAGGCGAGCTAGGGTTTGGTTTTCTGCTCCGTTCGTAACCTTTGTCTTCAGTTAGGGTTTCTGCTCCCTTTCTTCCTCGACTCTTCCAGCATCATTTACATCATCTCTTGTAAAATTTCCTTTTGTGAATCTTCTATGCAGCTTCTTTGTGTCCTGCAACCGCTTGTTTTGATGGCGGGGTTCGTGTGAGGGCTTGGAGCTCGTTTCATTTGGACGGCGGCACTGTTTGGTTTGTTTGTATCTTCTTTTCGTTATCTTAGTTCTGATTGTTGGATCTTGTTTCTCTTCTTCTTCCTTTTGTTCAATCCGTCGTCATGTGTACAACTCGTTTGGTGACAAATTTATAAGTGAACTGATCGAGCTGCTTTTGCTTTTTTTAACTGCCTTAACTCTTTTTTTTTTCTCTCTTTCTCTCTCTATCTCTCTCCTGCCCCATCTTTTAGCCGCCCCTACCCATTTTAAAGCCTGCACCATCTCTTTTGGCTAGAAGTTTCGTCCTTAACTATGTTATTCAATATCAATCTATTGAATTGTCGCTCTTGTTGTCTGTATTTTGGGCTAATCAATGTGTAGGTATCATTAGGTTCAATTTGTTGTGCTGTATGATTTAGTCAATTGTGTATATTCCATCTTAACCTCGCTAAACCTCATAGGGAAAGTTTGAGAACGGAGGTTCATTTTGGACGTCAGCTGTCATGATTGCTGGAGTGTGAAATGGTGGGAAGCACAAGAGCTGAATTGGCTTCCAGCAGTCTGGATGGATCGACCTTTGGTGCTGGCTATCCAAGTGGGCCGAGGGGTACTTATACCAGTTCAAGTTTGGAGAGGTCAGGAAGCTTCCGAGAGAGCCTTGAGAACCGCTTAATGGCTTCAACTTCGGGTGCATCTCGGAATGCCTCTCCATCACTGGACACTCCACCTTTATCACAATATTTGTCTCTGGAACCTTTCTCAACAAGCGAGCTAAATCTTAAGTACAGCCGCCAAGGGGAACTAAGGAGGGCACTGGGTGTCTCAGTTGAAGAGCATTCGTTTGGTTCTTTGCAGTCTAAGACCCTTCCACCAATAGCATCAGAGGAGCTAAAGCGTTTCAAAGCCAATGTGCTTGAGACGTCCACTAGGGCCAGGTAATTCTCTATTAGCTCCTTTTTATCTTCAAGAAAATTTTCTGTAATATAGATATTTAATTTCTTTCCATATCATTTCAATCCAATATACTTGTTAGTTGACTGGGATGGTACATGCTTGTAAACAAAAATATTTCTGTATAGAAAATCACTGTTAATTATATAAAAAGAAAAAAAAAGCTTTTTCAGCATGTTGTAAATCTAGTTTATCATCGTGGTCAGCAGGGACAGAGCAAAGTTGTTGCAAGAATCTATTTTGAAACTGGATAAATATCGTAACCTTATTACAAAAAGACGGTTACGTAATGAGGCTCAGACAAGTGAGAAGCCTGCTAGTTCAAATTTGTTAAAGATGGGAAACCAAATTCATCAGAGTAATTCAGATATTGCCAATGCAAGGCCAGAGGAAAGGACAAAACTTGCCATTCCAAACAGGCGTGTTCGTTCTTCCATGGCGGAAGTACGGGTTTGTATTTTTTTTTATAATTTTAGGCGTCACGTTTGGCTTGCTTCAAAGCTCGAGGCCTTTGGATTTCTCTAGTATGCCTCTGGGATATAAAATTGCTCGTATTCTACCAGCAATTTTGATATTGAATTTCTTTCTTCTTTTTAAACCAACCATGGGCCTTTTTTATATGAGAGCTTGCTTTTTTATTCACTTCTTGAGCGTTATCTTAGCTGAGCTCAAAACCATTGTAGTTTTTGTTAAAACTAAAAGTACCGACCTTACCTTTCTTTTTCAAGATACTTATTCTAGGAGCTGCTTTTCTTTTGCTTTTGTCATCTAAGGGATGAAATGAAACTTAGGCATCTTCATAGTTTAAAAATTTTCTATGTTAATTGCTTTAGTCTGAGGGTCGGAGTACTATTCCAGCAAGACAAGGTGCTGCAATGGATAAGGATAAAAACATGTTTTTTGAAAAGGACAAATCCATGCTTAGGGCCTGCCATGGAGGACCAATGTCCAGTGAAGATAGAATACGTGGACTACCTACTGGAGGGGATGGATGGGAGAAGAAACTTAAACGAAAGCGTTCTGTTGGTACAATGGGCACTAGGATTCCAGATGGGGATAGAGAGCTGAAACAAACAATTCAGTTGAGGTCTAATACCGAGTCCCGTTCTCGTCCCCCTGATGGCAATGGATTCAGGTAATTTCAATTCTTTGTTATCACATTCATTGCATTACAAGTTAAGATATTCTTGGCATGCTGTTTTATTTGAAGAAGCAAACAGTTTCTTTTGATTATTTGGGTAAAGTTTGAACTTTAGTTTTTGTTTGTATGGCAAACATTAATCCAATCACATTTTTTTTGTGTGCTAGCTGTTCCTCTACCCTTTCTCAAGCTTTTGATATTTGATTGTATTATTTGGTGACAGTGAATTGCTATCCTTTTAAATTTTCACGGTGCCAAAAAACTGATAATTGATTGAATATATTAGGAGAAATCTCACAAAGGATGATCGAAGTAATAAACCGAATTAGCTGAAGTTTATTTGAGCGGCAGCTTGCTATTTTATTTTTTAATTCGAGTTGTAATTGTAACACACAATATTAAAATGCACATGAGCTAGAAAATTTTTTATTTTGCGAGATTTCTTGAAATGAACCTGGCTTTGCTGATATGATCCATCATTGTGCAAATACATAAGTTAATATTTTGACAAGAAAACTTTATGTGAAAATTCAAATTTTTTTCCATCATATGATAAATTTTAAGCTTGTGTTATGTGTTTTCTTTGATTCTTCTGTATTGCAAAATTTGATTAAGAATGAGTCCTATTGAAGATAACGATTATTGGATATAGACAAGAAAAAGCTTGAGTGGTGCTTTTGTATCTGTAAGTAGGTATGCAAATGAGTTTGCTTTATTTGTACTGATGTGGGTATTTGCTGCACAAGCACAAGTTATTGTATGGAAAGTGATAATGGTGGAACTAGTTGATGAAAAAGTGATGTGATAGGGAGTGTATAGATATGTGATAGGGAATTTATAAAAACGCTGCTCTTTATGGGGGAACAGGAACTCATGGTTCTGAATTTATTTAGGTAAGAAACACTAACCTCAAGAGTTGGTTAATAACTTCTGAAATACTTACCAGACCATAAGTTACTAGTCTTACGGCAATGGCATTAGTACTGATTGAGGTTTTTGTGAAACATAACTAGTAAGTTATTTCAACTACCCTGCGTAGCTTGTCCCTTTCTCTTCAAAATAACATTCTTCTCTTCTTTTTTTTTCTTGATTGAAGAGTTTAATGCATTCTTCCTTGATTGCATATTATTTTCACTTTTTGAAGGTACTTTTTCTCCTATAAAAGGTGTAAGGCTAATTTATGTTTACTTTCATAGTAAACAATATTTGCACAAGCTAATATTAGGAGAAATGTTGGAAAATCTCTCATACATGAATGAAGCGGTTTAGAGATAATTGGTACTATAGTAGAAAAAAAAATTCTTCACATTTTTATTTTTTTGACTGCTAATGACCTACTATTGCTGATCATTTCTTAAATCTTTGAACATCAATCTTTTTTGTTTTAACATTAGTGTTTGAAAACAGTTGTTTTTGGGTTGAGGAAGTCATTGAAGTGATTGTCAGTATTGTTTGTTTTTTTTGCATCAACTCTCTTTGGAAATCAATTCCTATGACTATTGCATGCCTCATAAAAATTGATTTAAATTCATATTTAATAATTTATTAATTAATATTTTATTAGCTTAGTTAACAAGTTAATTTTACATTTTATTTATTCACAAATATCTGCTAAGTTAGACTAATTCTTTTAATTATTTTATTTGCTACTATTTATAAATATTGATTAATTAGTAATTAATCTTGTGAACGTAGTAAATAAATATCTATGATCAATTAGATTAATTATCATCCTAGTCATAAATAGATTTATTTCGTTAGCTTTAATTTATACATTTTAATTTTTAATTTTTAATTTGAGTTAATTAGTAAATGCAATTGAAATTATTTATTATTTCTGCTAATTACTTGTTAGCTACCTTATCAACTTAGTCCTTAATGATCCTAATTTTTTGTTCATGAATCCTTATATTAAGTAGACTAATTTGTTATCTTGAGAATTAATTAATAAATGATTTACTTGCGATCTTAGTCTCAGCTAATTTAATATGTTAATGATTATTTAATGGCTGCCATGTAGTATTTTTTCTTCTTCTTATTCATAATCCTATTTGATAAGTTTATTTATTAATCATAAATTCATTGATAAATCTAATTAATGCTTTAATTAGTTTATTTATGATTGATTAGCCGATACTATTAGCCTAATTTATTATTGTGATTATTATATTTTAATTAATTTACAAGCTTTTATTTAACTAATAGTTATTTCAAAAATTTAGGGTCCACTTCCAAGCCCTTATTATTGAAATTTCCTTCTCACTTTTGTGAAATGTGAGTTTCAACAATATCAGCTCTCTTTCATTCTCTTCCTTCAAAACAAAATTTTAAACTTTGTCATGGTATCAAACAAAGTCCAAACATTTGCTGAAACTTGCATTGAAACAAATTGGTTCTTAGTGGACTAGACTAACACCAGTCAACTGATTTAGTTGAATTTTTGTTTCAATACCAGGGAACAATGAAACAACTATTTTTTATTGTTGGTTCATTTTTGAGATTAAATCATTACAGTTTCTAAATTTATTATCAAACTAATTTTTACTTGCTAGGTACCAAACTAACAGAGTTTTACCCTTTTTTCTTTCTTTTATAATGCCTTTTCTTTTATTTGTTGAATCTCTACTCCCCACATAAAACCTTTGAATTATGGTAATTATATTGTAATTTATATTCTACTTCTCATCAATCCATATGATATTGGAATTATTTTATGATTATTACTTCTTAATTTTATATTTCTTATTTAAAGCTCTCATAGAATTGTCTAAGTATTACGTAAATATTGTAATGAAATACTCAAATACTCTCCCTAATCTTTATTATGGTCAGAGATTTAGAATTTTTCTTTTTTTTTTAGGATTTTCATTATTGTGTTCTTCATTTATAGCTTAAATATTAGCCTTTTTATTTTTGCATCATTTTTTCCCTCTCTATTTTCTATAATTTTAACATTCATTGTTGCATGGCAATGAAAGTTCCCCCTTGTTACAGCCTCATCATTGCATTGCCATAAGTTGTTGCGCCACTCATTGCTTTATTCCCATATTTATTTTTTGTTCAATTTTTATTGCAAAAAGAATGCTAGTCTTGCGTTTGATAACAGTAATGATATACTTGTTGAATTGAAAGAGCCATTTAAAGTGGTTGCGATTGGTTCACAGTTTCCTGAAGGGAAGAAGAAATTTAGGTCTTTTACATGGCACAAAATGACAAACTTTCTAAGAACACCTGAAAAATTATCTACAGTAGGTGTTTCAACTAGGCTAAATGATAGAATGGCCACACGCTTGTTACCAAATGGCTTATTCTTTTTAAGAAAAGAATGTTTCAAAAAATACTCTGGGTTCAAGGGATTAAATAGGTTCTAAGAAAAATATTTTTGAATTTCAATACCTTAAATAATTTTGTTTCTAAAATATTTAGAATTATCATCTTTGCTCATATTCATTTATAAAATAGAGAAAAGCATAATCTTTGAACAGTTAAATATATTTGCATTGGTAATCCCTTGCAGACAAAAGAAGGAACGAATGCTACCATCTTCTTGGGGTGTAACTGATTAAAGTTGACTCATGCTTACTAGGACTCGACTTGATAATTGGCTTGTGTATATTATTTGATGAGTTAATGAGCTAAGCTTGAGTTAGTCCAACTTAGCTTCTATGTTTGTGAGCCATCTTTTTTAAAAAACACTTAAAATGTATTCAAGGGTTTTAAGTTTAAAGTTGATTCAATATTTAAATTCTTTTGTATGAATTGATAGTTTATTATTTTCTTTTAAATTTCTTACATATATTATCATTTTGTTATAATAACAGCTTGAGTCATAATCATGCTCTTTTATAGTAATTAAATTGAATTGTGAACTGACTTGAACTTATAGATTTGAGCGCATGCTCAGACTCAAACTTGATTAATTAGTTTAGCTCAAGCTAGCTTGAGTTTGAATTGATTCATTTAAATCTCAATATCCCTCACAAGAATTGTGCATATACTTGTTTGTCATATTCAATAAAAAGGAAAACTCCCTTGTTACTACTCACACCTATATTCACAGATGAATTTGTTCTTGGATATTGCTTTGCTTACCACTTATTTCACAAACAACTCTATCCCAAAGCCAATAAATCTTACCGGAATTGAGCCCATGCTAGAACCTCTTTCTACTCGACATTACAAATTTACTAAAAAAAATGTATCTCAAAATATGTTGTCCAATCATTTGAATCAATCCTTATTATTGAAGTAACTATGCGGATCATTAAGCGTATTATGAAAGATACAAGAACTTCCATTAAACACACCTTACATACTTTTATCGTATTAAAATCATTCTCAGAATCACCATTTCTTTTTTACCAAGCTGCATATAATTTCTATCCTGAAATAATATTTGAGATTTTAAATAATGTGAATTTGAATAATGTTGTAAAAAGCAAAACACAATAATTGGTAATTTGCCAAATGGGAAGTAACTAGCGCGAAATTGATGTGTGTATTTAAAAATGTAAATTTGATGATTCACTTAAAATTTATAAAGCTAAACTAATAGCAAAAGACCATAATCTTATTTATGAGATTGATTATGTTGAAACATTTACTTTTTTTTTTTGTTGAAATAAACTTTGTTAGAGTTCTCTTATTTCTACAAACTATCATTAATGGAATGATACAAACAATTTGATGTGAATAATGCCTTCCTATATGGTGATATGAAAGAAGAATATATATATATGGTAGGCCCACTAGGTTTAGGCTCAAATACAAAATAAAATGTATGTAAGCTAAAAATACATTATATGCGTTGAAGTGATCTACAAGTGTGCAATTCAAAAAGTTTGTATAGGTAATAATAACATGTGATAAACAAAACATTAAGGATAATATGTATTTTTTGTGAAACAAATGACTTTAGGGGGTGTCTCCACACTATTAGTTTATATTGATGATATTATCATGATAGTTAATGACTCTAAAAAATGGAGAATTTAAAGAAAAAGTTGCTCTAAAATTGAAGAAAAAATATTAGACAAACTCAAGTATTACTTCGACATTATAGTTGCATGCTTTCGATATGAAATCATCATACTAAGCAAAAATACACAATATGCCAATTAAAAGAAATGAGCAAGTTGGATTGCGAACTTGTTGAGAGCCCAATGTAATTAAATTATTATGTATTGACATGAGGAAACTTATCTAGTTATCACATAGTAGACCTAATATTGCCTATGCTATTGGTATGATGAGTCAATCCATGTATAATCCTAAATTATCATACCTTAGGAAAATGCAAAAGAATTCTATTTGAAAGCGGAGGATTTGGCCCTTTAAGTACATGCATATACTTATTTTATGGGTTTATGGTTGATGAGAGATTAATTTTAGAATATTGCATATTCTTGGAAGCAATCTCTTATTGTTATAATAAGTTACCCAATATTATCACACATACTTTCTTGTAGCATGATTGCTGAAAGCATATTAACATTGATAGGCGTTTTATAAAGGAGAAGTTTGACAATGTTCTAAATTGAAATCCTTTCATAGTCATAGTTAAAACAATTTGTTACTAATTTCTGCCAACTGGAACTCACTCTCACTAAGATTTCTCTGTTGCCACCTTATTGATCTATTTTGTCTATATATTAGTTTTTGGAATAATGTAATCATTGTTCCCTAATTATGCATGTTTGTCATTAAAAACTCTCATAAGATTATATAAATATTATATAGATATTAAAATAAATTGCTCAGATAAGTCTCTAATTTTTTGTAATTTACATGTCTTAAATCATTGTTGTGAATATGAAAAATGTAAAAATTAGGGATGAATTGATGTTAGCTTTTATGAAATCATTTATTCCTAGGACATTGGACTGTGTGGAGGAACATAATGAAGTGCAATAAGGTGCAGTTGATATCATCAATAAATGTTAGTATACCGTAAGCATTCTCAAGGGGATATGTTTGCCTAATACTTGAGGCTCCATGCGCCAAAGGTGCTTGCTTGAATGAACTGGCATGTTAAGAATTTTCATGTGTTATTATTATAAGGGATGCTTTCGACGTGATAACCATTACAATAAATTGTTAAAAAGCAGCAAGAAAAGTTTATTTTCAATTTTATATCATTTCAAACTCCAAAATGATAAATCCTTACCTATTTGATTATCTAAATTAAAGTGCCAATATTGGTCCAAAATTTTTCCTTAAGTTTAAATAGGCAAATGAAAACTTAAGTTGGTTACTTATATAGCACCATATTAATTTACTTTTGTTTCTACAATCAATTTCATCTTTTTAATCACCCATGCTTTTTTTACCTGTCATTAGATTTATAGTCGATCTCATAATATGGGTTTGCATGTAAAAAAAAAGATTCATCACATTGGTGGTTGGTGGATGCCTAGCGCTTTTACAGAGGCACTCGTCTAAGTAGTGCTTTTGTGATGGCGCTCACTTGGGAAGTCTTTGAGGCGTTGGAATGTTGTCTTACCCCACTTAGCTTTCATCCTTGGTGAGCACCCAACCTTCCCTTGATAACAGTATTGTCAATAAGTCAACGATTATAGAATTGAAGATTCTTGTCCTTCCAAATGTTTAGTTTTGAATGGGAAACCATAGCGTTAATTTACATAGGATGTTGAGATTCCTATTTTCTATGTTTTTAATGGGATTTTTGTTTCTTATGGACTCCAATGAATAATCTGTTCTTTTATTTTGTAGCTTTTTACTTTTTGGTACCTTGAAAATTCTAAATAATGTATGCTGTTTCATCTCAATGCATACTCTGATTATTTTTCTTTGACTAAATACACATTTTCCCAATTATTTTGTACTTTAGGAGACATTAGATTATTAATGGATCAGTTTCTTGTTAATGCCCCTTCAAAGGATTTTTTCCACAAAAATTGAGGGATGAATAAATATTTCGAGTGCGATATACATTTTCCTATGTTACGATTTCCTTGCTTATGTAGCATGGAGATATACATAACACCAGAAAGACTTGATAAGGAGAAAAACATTAACAACAACAACAACCCTTTATCCCACTAAATGGGGCCGGCTACTTGAATCATTTTTCTCCATTGTGTCTTATTGAGTGTCATATTTTCATTTAATTCTATTAGATTAAGATCATTTTTTATACAATATGCCCTAGTCTTTTAGGTCTAACTATATCTTTCTTAACATAAGAGATGATCTAAAAAATCTACTCTTCTAACTTGATCATCAGATGGTCGGCATTTAATGTGACCTAACCATCTAAGACGACTCCCTCTAAGAAATCTGGAAAATAATTTTGGATTGTGTGTGTGTGTGTGTGTGTGTGTGTGTGTGTGTGTGTGTTTATATCTATATAAGAGCCTTTTTTTCATTCTCTTCATAAAATTATGAAACTAGAAAATAACAATGGAACTACTTTCAGTGATTAGTATATTTTTAAATTCCTCTTACAAGGGGATGATTTAAACTAAATCTGGTGAACAAATACCATTTATCTTATGTTATTATCAGAGCTGCTTTAGCTAATGAAGTATGAATACGAGACATAAAGGGCATGAAGAAACATTGCAGCAGCCATTCGACACAACATGCCCTGGACCCCGGATCACAACATATTGACATTGATTGAATGTGCTTGATG
>JXCR01112831.1:47790-60405 GCA_002079205.1 Phalaenopsis hybrid cultivar | reverse complement strand
GACCAATATGTGGAACTTCAAGTTGAGTAAAGAGAAGAGTTTTGAGTTTCTAATGGTGAGGGTACCCTTTCTACTTTTCTAAGACTAGTCTATAGGAAAATCCTATGGCTAGACCTAGGCTACAAAAGAATTTTCTAGACCTCAACCAAAAGTGAGGTCAAACAAACGACTAACTCGGAGTCCTAAGATGAGTTTAGGGCTTATATTATACAATATGGTTGTACAAAGGCCTAAAAATGTGTTTGAGGATTTATGTTGCACTAGGAAAACAAAATCGAATTCCTATGGCTTTGTTGTTTAAAACTAAAGAAGGATGTGTTGTTGTAGATCCTCTTGTTGTTGAAGATGGCCGGGCTACCCACCATGTATGCTCCAAGCTCCTAGTTGTAGCAGAGTTCAAGTTTTATAGGTCATTTGGTTATAATGTCAAATGAGGTGTNCAAGAGCCGTCCAACTTAAAACCTTAATATCTCTCTTGTTTCTTAATGAATTTTGATGATTTTTTTTTAAATTGTTTGTCTTGAAGAGACAAACACATCTATATGGTAAAATACTATGAAATCAAGCCATAATAAATGGAGAGCTCGCGAAGGCTTGGGAGAGTGACTAAGGTTATACCTTTGCTCCGACAAGTTTAGCCTCAATCAGAAATTTTTCACACCTTCATTGGGTCCCAAAGAGCTTAAGGATGAAGCCTCTGGCTCTGGTGTAAGGTCTATGTATGATTTTGACCATAGCCAATTTTGGGTGTTGTTTGAGAGCTATGGTAGAGGCTATTTTAGAAGGGGAATTGATGGGGGTTTGGCTTCCTTCACTGTTGTGAAGGTGTAGAGCCAATTTATTTGAAGTTTGGTGCTGTGTAGGTTAGGATTGATGTTTGTCCTGGTTTTGGGCAGGAATTCAAACTCAAAATTGGGTTTCTGTGCTGGAATTGGGAGAGGGAAATGGATTGTAATGTGCTAAGGAACTCTTAGAGAAGCCATCTGAGGAGTTTGGGAGGCCTTGGTGAAAAATTTTTCTTACCCCCCTATTCATGGTTGTGGGGGGCATTTTATAGAAATTGGCCAAGGGGAAGCTTTGCTGGCCAATTGAGGGGTTAGCCCCACTGCTTAGGTGTTAAGCAGAGGGTCTCTCAGCTCAATTTGGGCTGAGGTGGCTTCTTGGCATGAATTTGGGTGTTGTCCATGTGAGGGCTCATGGTTTTGGGCTTTAGCTTGGGTTAAAGTGATTAACCAAGGGTTGGGTCATGATTAAAGCTTATAATGAGCAGTAAAACTGGAACCATAGGGTATTGACATGTGGTATAGCAAGTACTTTGATTTAACCCTCTCTTTATCAATTTAAAAATTTAAAAAAATATTTTTACCCATGAGATAAATATCAAGTTTAACCATGGGTTGGTGGTTGGCTTTAAACTCAACTCTAGAGTCTAGGATGAGTTAAGCTAAGGTTCATTTGACCATACCAGGCTCAATTGGTTTGGATTTGGCCATAAGTCCAAGAAGGTACATATGATCAAATCTTATATTTTTACTAGGTTAGACATATCAATTTCTCCAATTAAATATGGCATTTGGTGTAAGAGATCATGAGGAACAACTTTCATGAAGGGTGAAGATCATTTTGAGGTCAATTGGTTAATCAGTTTGGTGGATTTTTTATTTTTGACCCATTTTAAGCATGTTGGGCTAAGTTTAGGTCAAACTTGGGCTAGCCATGGGCTAAGTCCAAATTTACTATTGTGTTTGGTGTAAAACATCATGATGAACAACTTTCATGAAGGATGAAAATTATTTTGAAGTTGATTTAATGGTCAATTTGGATGGATTTTGATGGGTTTTGTATTTAGACCCAAATTAGGCATATGGGGCTAATTTGGGTCAAACTTGAGCTAGCTTTGGACTAAGCTCAGATTGATTGTTGTTTTTGGTCACAAATGACCTCAAAAATGATTTTAAACAAAATTTGGATGCTAATTTAAGGTTTAGGGCATTCAATTGTTGAGGTTTAAGGTGTTAGCCAATATTGATGCTAATTTGGTGTTTTGGTCAAATATGGTCAAATTGACCAAATTGGACCATGGTGTAGTTGGACAAAACGAAATTGGAAATATTTTGAATTTATTTGGAATTTTTGGGAATTTTTGGATTTTTGGGCCATGGATGTGTATTTTGGTAAGTTGGTCATTTTTGGAAATTTTTGTCAGTTTTGGCAAATTTGGATAAATTCAAAATGTTGGAATGAGTTTTGATCAGTTTTGGGTATTTTGGCAAAATTTGGGAATTTTGGCCAAATTTGGGTATTTCAAGTGCAATTGGGTAGAGAACCATTTTGAATGAGTCATGGACCAATGAAATCTCCATTTTGGGTCCCCATGTATTGGTCTTAGCCAGAGTATTGTGAGGGTATTGTGAGGGTATGGTATATCTTAGCTTCAAATCAACACCCATGGTCAATCCTAAGGCCAAATAGCCTTATAGGAACTCTCCTTGAGTTTCCTCATAATGATCTAACCTACTAAGTGCTAGAGGTTAGGATCAATATGTGGAACTTCCAGTTGAGTAAAGAGAAGGAGTTTTGAGTTTCTAATGGTGAGGGTACCTTTTCTAGTTTTCTAAGACTAGTCAGTAGGAAAGTCTTATGGCTAGACCTAGGCTACTAAAGAAATTTCTAGACCTCAACCAAAAGTGAGGTCAACAGAGGAATAGACATATTACTGGATAGTGAGGCTCGATTAAACAAACTAGTGAATTTATGACTTCTGTTTGGTCTATGAAACATTTTTCTTGACCAATAGATTCCTCTATTTAATATAAAAATTAGATCGAGTTTATATTATCTGGGTTCTAAAGTTTTTTATAAGGGCAAGCCCCTTAGTTAATTACATCTTAAATGACAGAGGTCACATAAGAAAACTCTCGATAAAAATTAGGGGTTTCCTCTTCAACATATTCAAACTCTAAGTTTTCAAGGTAATTTGTAAGGAATACGAAGTGGTAAAGGATCAAGTTAAAACTTTTTTTCTTGGAATCAAAGGAGTGAAGGCTAGGGGATGTCACGGGACCAAGGCAAACCTTAGTGACTTCATAAGCTATACTATTGTTGGGCTTTACATTTTTGAAGCAAAGTTATTTATCATTAAATCTTGTTAATTTTTATTGTTTATGACTTACATTTACATGATATTGATCAAGAAAATAACATAGAAAGATAGGCGGGTTTATATGCAATGAACGACATCCATAGACCCTAAAGTAAGTTAGGGCTTAAATTGAACAACATGATTGTGCAAATGCCTAAAGATGAGTTAAGGATTTATGTTGCATTAGGTGGACTACCTAAAAGTCCTATGGCTTGTTATTTAATTCTAAGGGATGGTTTAGTTGATGTAGACATGTTTTGTTGTTGTAGAACATCGCCCTCCATTTTCCATGCTTGCTCCAATGTTTCTCGTCAAAGTGCAACTTCACAGTTTATGATGGTTTTTATTTTATTTATCATTGTCATTGTTTGAATGTTTGGGGGAAATTTAAATTTAAGTCGAGCAACATTGATTAGGATCCCACGATTCCATCATTCTCGTACCACTATTTTCTTTCAAGTTTACCTAGTCTAAACAAGTTGTTGAGCTCATTTAAACTGAAGAGTCCTTGTTAGCTATTGTAGGTTACCTCATCCAAGAGATCCTCATAAACCTAAAATGAGTAAATTATGTTTTTCATTAATTTGAAAGTGGATTAATATTTTTAAAATACATTTTTGTTGTTTTTTTGTTGCAGATAATGTAAGACATGTATAAGCAAGGAATAACTACAAAGTAAAGTATTGAAATTTACAATATATGAACTTTGCAAGTGTACCTTGGCCTCCACTACCTCTGCATGGTTAGTATCATAATCTTATTGTAATAAAGTGCTTGTATTTCAAACAAATTGCCAGGAAAGTCCGGTGCAAAAGAAAACGAAAACAAGCCGTTAGGAAACATGAGGGAGTAAAACAAAACCTGATGCCACATATAGAAGGCTGGACTGAATATAAGACATTAGTGAATGTGGGGGCTCAGAGCTAGGCTATGTGCTTCCATCCTGGGACAAAACCTACCTACCAAATAATCTTAGTAGGCATGTCCTAGCCTAATCAAGATGATTAACCAATGGATTTTCATAATTTTGTATTCAAAATTCATTTACTTCTTCAAGCATACAATGTTTGGTTTAGCATTCAAAAGCAATGATGTTTTAAGAAAAACATGTTTTGATTGTATTTAAATATGTTTTGGAAAATTTAGATTATCCACAAGTTATTTATCTTGATCGGACTAAAACTACCGACAACCTAAGAATGTAAGGGGTATTTTCTTACCAATTATTGGTGAACAGTATCTTCAGTCACATCCGCTCTCTAAAGGTCATCATGAATAGGTGATACTATTTTGATATCTCACTTCGTATCCCTCGTTTAGCACACATAAGCATTGCCTTCACCACCCTCTCCACCAAGACCTCTGGCTTTTATTAGCCCGATGATATATATGTGGCACAAATAAATATCCTCATTTGATCATAAGGATTTGAATACCTTATGCAAGACTCAAACACTTGAGCATTGGGTTTAAATGCAGGATAAGTAAGATGGGGGATTTTATTTTAATTTGTGAATTAATGAGTGTTGGACCATATCTTGGTGGATCTCATGAGTCACGAGGATGATTTTTCTCCAACAAAGATCAATAAAGTTAAATTTCCTTTGAAATATCCAAAATTCTAAAATTATATTTGGGGCATAGCCCTAAAATAACTTTGAAATCCTTCGAATCATTCCCAGTTCATTTGACCTTATTGTCCTTTTGGATTAATCAATCTTGATTAAATTAGGGTTTAGATGTAACATTTTAACTTGTGTTCAGTGATCTTTAGTGTTGGGTTAACCCTTGAGTAGGGTAACTAGCCATTCATTAGAAGTTATATTTAAAAATTATGGGAATAAGTACACTTTGGGATAAACATAGTCATTAAGGAATCTCTTACCCTTTAGATTGAGTTAGAGCTAATCGTGTTTTAAAGATATTTATAATTGATTTCATTCACCTTCTAATTCTTGTCAAGTCATGTTGGATCGTACTTAGTTCACTTACCAAACTCTTAAGTCCTTTAAAGACAAACTTGTAATATTGAAAATATATAGAAGCAAGGTATTTAATCCTTTTTCAAAAGTCAAATCGTCACTTAATTATGGATTGGAAACTTTCAATTAGTGAGTTATGTCCTCCTATTATGAGTCCCTTACATTAGAATCATTTAATTTAATCAACTTCTAATCAACAACAATTTAGGAAATTATAATTTTACCCTTTTGTGGCAAATGTTGTAAATTAGTTTCTACCATCTTTACCCTTAGGTTTTAATCACCTTAAAGGTATAAATGATCATAACTATTATTTAATTTCCCCTCAATTTGACCTAAATCTTGATTAAAGTTCAAAATTCCAAAATTATCATTTTACCCTTTGGGTTCCTTCATAATCACATTAATTTAATCACAAATGATTTGAGAATTGGTTGTTGCCTTGCTCATTGGCTAACCCTCACATCGAAGCAGAACTTGTATTTTTCTGAATTTTGTTGAATTTTTAATATTTATTTCTAAGTTAAAATAGGTATTTTCAATAATATTTTTTTTTAGTTAACCAAATAACTTTCTCTACACTTAGGAAAAGTTTAGTAGTTTCACCTAGGTCAGAGGACCCTTAGGAATAATTTTTGTGAAAATTTGAGTTATATTTTANTTGAGACCAGAGGACCCTTAGGAATAATTTTTGTGAAAATTTGAGTTATATTTTAATTTTCATAATTTTTTAGATGATTTTAATGATTAAATAATTAGAATAAAAAAAATTATTTAAAAAATTAACTTTTATATTCTTCGCCAGTCTCCCTCACCTCAAGGAACTTAGTGAAATTTACATTCCATTTTTTTTATATTTGATTTATTTTCTCTAATTATTTTACTAAAAAGTGTTGGAGATTTTATTTAAATATTAAAAATACATTTTTACATCTTTAAAATTTTATGAAAATATTTTAAAGTGGTTTTGTGTTAAATGGAAAAAAATTGTGACATTTTGAGGTATATTTATGTTTCTATGATTTTTAATTATTTTCAGTTATTTTTAAATTGAAAATTAGCTCAAAATTGAACTTTGTATTTTTTTACTTCAATTTTATTTTTTTTGGACTCCTCTGGTCTCAAAGAAACACTCAAACTAATTTTCATAATTTTCTCATCCTTATTTTATTTTATATAATTATTTTAAGCAAAAATTCTTAATTACTTGGAAAATACATTTTGATAATTTTAAGATATTTTAGTTATTATATTTAATCTTGGAAAAATCAGAGGAGGGCCCAAAGGACATATAGGATAAACCCTCTTAATTTCATGTTATGGTGATTAATATTTAATTAATTATTATTTAAACAAGTTTCATTGTTTTTAAATAATTTAAAATAAATATAAGAAAAATAATTTTTTGGTCCACATTATTCTCCTCATTTCAATAAACATAAGGGTATTTTTATTTTGTTTTTCTAATTTTTTACACTAAGATATGATTTTTTTAAATTTTATGAATTAATTTAAATCAAAAATATCCTAATTTCCTACTTATCTACATCGGCGCTGTGTCATTCCTCGATAGCTCTAAAATCTTACGAGGTGCGCTCTGATTCTCTGTGCTTTCCACCTCTATTGCCACGCGACCCACAGTTTGCATTATATTTTCTCATTCAGTGTGATCTTGGTCGTTCGTTCAATACATGAACAAATGGACGACATCCGTTCATCATCCCCGATCGCCTTAAACCAAGAATTGTTTGTGTTCTAACCCTAATATCTCATTTGATACTCAACCAAACTAAGTTTGGTTTGTTCCTACACCTTCATCTAATTGATATGAACACTTCTACATGGCTAGAAATGCATTAAATGTAACATTTTATCACAATGTCCTAAATTGAGGTAAACATTAAGGATTTGATCCATACCTTTGCCTAAGAGGCGAGGCTTCAATTAGGTTTGTTTCTTAGCTTGGCCTTGAGTCCACAAACCTCCTCCAAGTGTTAATTTTATCTGAGATGGGGTCTAGGCATGATCTAGACCAAGAGGTGATTCGGGTTTTGTCTAGAGGTTGGTTAGAGTGCTCAGGAGATGGGGATTTTTAGGGGGAACATCTTCTCTTGCTTTGAGGAAGCTTTTGAAGAGCTTAATATGGAGTTTTAAAATGGTTTGTGGTATGGCTGTGAAATGCTCTAAGGTTTGATTTGGAAATTAGGTTTCTCAACAGTAGGAAGTGGTCGAAGATGATGGGATTACACTTCACTAGTCTCTGGGAAGGCTTAGGAGCAATTTGGCAGAGTTTCCTCAAGGCTAAGGCCTTTTTTATGGCCATGTGGGGGGCCTTACTTATAGGCAGGGTTGTGACTGCCAATAGAGAAAGCCAGAGTGGCCACTATCAAGCTTAGGTTGAGGGAATATAGGCTCTAATGTCTAATAGAAGTGAGCCAAGTCCAGAAGCTAGAATTTTAGGTTTTGGCCTTCGGCGACCTCTTGAACTTAGTGTTTTCTGACAGCTAGGGTAGTTGGCCGACCAATTCAAGGTCACCTTCACACTGTGGGAGGTCAGATGTGGGGTGATGTGAGGTCAATTGGGTTCAAGCATGGAAATTTCAATTTTCCAATTAAAGGGGGCAAGTTTGGGTTCAACTTGGGTTTAACCACTTGGGAATTGGCTTAGACCCTTCCCAAGGTGATTGGGGTGAGTGGTTAGCCATTGGGTGTTTAGGTGGATAGGATTTCATGAGAATTTGGTGTTTGTTCATTTCATGAGAGAGGTTGAATGATTTAGTGGGAGGTGAAAGGAAGTCTTTCTTTTAACATATTTGGTGTCCATGGGCCATATGATGCCCATGGATGGTTACATGGAGGCTTTCATGACATGCATGGGTCATGGTTAATTTTCATGAAAAAAGGATTTTGTAATTTTAGATTTTTTGTGGGGTGAAGTTAAAATACTAAATTTGGTTGGGGCTTAAGCATGTATGGCATTGGAATGGCTTAATTTTATTAAATGGGTGATGAAATAAAAAAAGGATAATGAATTTGTTATGTGGGCCTTTGGATTTGAAAGTTTGGGCTTGGATAGTGACCTTTTAAAATTGTTTATGGAGGCCTTAAAAAGATGGGCTTTTTAATTTTGATTATGGTGGGCTTAATGGAATATGGGGGATTTTCATGAGAAGAAAATTCATTTCGGTCTTGAATTTGGTAGAATTTAATTTGAGTATGGTAAAACTGAGTTTGGGATGGCTTTGGTGAAAATTGCGGATAAATTTGGGCTTTTGAGCTACTTTAGTAATTTTGGGAAATTTGAGTCAATTTGGTGAATTTTCAATATTGGGGAGCTCAAGATATTTTAAGACAATTGAGACATTTTGATGGAGTTTAGAAATAATTTATGGTATAAAAATTGGTGTTTTGAGAATTAGAGGCATTTTGGGAATTTGGGGGATTTTGGTCATTTTTTTGGAAATTTGTTAAATTTTTGGGTCTTTTGGGCAATTTTAAATAGTTTGAAGTAATTTTTGGTGAGGATTTAGAAATTTGAGGAATTTTCGGTATTTTTGGATATTGGGAGTATTTTGGAAAAATTGGGTAGGATGAGCATGAATGTCATGATTAACTACCTTGAAACCATATGATACTAAATAATAACTCATTTTTAAGTCTCCTCATGTTGTTCCTAGTCATCTTAGCCAAAGGGTAAGGTCTTAGGACCATCCATATGAGTTTCTCTAAAGAGTTAAGGAAATAGGTATAGGGTTTGTGATTTTAGGTTTTTAGGGTATGTGAGAAATTGATGGATTTGAGTGTGTGTAGGTGTGTGTTGGACTAAACTTGAGTCACCCAAGGATTTCCTAAGGTTCATTGAACCTTTAGGAACTCACTCTTGAGTCACCAAATGTTGGTCTTAGCCATCCCAAATGAAATTTGCGGGCTTATGTCCACTTAGGTGGGACCTCACAAGAGGAGTCAAGAATTATTTAGAATTTCTAGGTGGGGTGTGGATTCCCTTACTAGTCCTCTAAGTTAGTCCAAAGGAAAGGTCTAAGTCTAGATCCAAAGTTTCTAAAGGGAAGAATTTAACCTCATCAAAATGAGATTAACAATATTTTTTGTAGGTATAATCCCTTGTCTACCCTTTTAATCAAAATAGAGTCATAGAAGCCTAGAAACTTTTTTTCTTTTGCTTCAAGTATACTAATTGCTTTGAACGATGCAACACATGGGTTGTTAATGAAGTGATCTTGGGTCAGGTTGAGTCGACTAACTTCACAACTAAGTAGATCTGGGGTCTTAATAGTTCACGAGGACGTGTACATGGATCCCCAACTAGGTTATATCTAATTGTTATTGTTTTTTGACTAACATGTGCATGTGTAATATATTAATGTGTATAAGCGTGTAAGTGTTAATATATGTATTAGTGTGTGTGTGTGTGTGTGTGTGAATGTTAATGTGTGTGCATGTGTGAACAACAATTTGTGTGCATGTGTGAACATGAATATGTATGTATTTGTGAACATTAATGTGCGTGCATGTGTGAACATGAATGCGTATGTACTTGTAAACATGAATATATGTGCATGTATGAACATTAATGTATGTGCATGAACATGAATGTGTGTGTATATGTTTACATACATGTATATGTTAAAAATAATAACCCATACATTATGTGTCTCTAAGATAGTCCATAGGAAAATTTTAAGACTAGATCCAAAGTTCCTAAAGGGAAGAATTTAACCTCATCATAATGAGGTCAACAATATTTTTGGCAGTTATAATCCCTTTTCTACCCTTTTAATCAAAATAGAGTCATTGAAGCTTAGACATTTATTTTCTTTAACTTCAAGTCTACTGATTGCTTTGAACGATGCAACACATGGGTTGTTAATGAAGTGATCCTGGTTCAGGTTGAGTCGACTACCTTCATAACTTAGTAGATCTAAGGTCTCAATAGTTCAGAAGGATGTGTACATGGATCACCGACTAGATTATCTCTAACTATTTTTGTTTTTTTTACTAACATGTGCATGCATAATATATTAATTTGTATAAGTGTATAAGTGTTAATATATGTATTAATGTGTGTGTGTGTGTGTGAATGTTAATGTGTGTTCATGTGTGAACAAGAATTTGTGTGCATGTATGAACATGAATATGTATGTATGTGTGAACATTAATGTGTGAAAATTAATGTGTGTGCATGTGTGAACATGAATGTGTATGTACTTGCAAACATGAATATATGTGCATGTATGAACATTAATGTATGTTCATGAACATGAATGTGTGTGTGTATGTTTAAGTACATGTATATGTTAAAAAGAATAACCCATAACTCNCGAATCCGGCTGAAATCCATATGGAGTTTTATCATCAATCATCCTCCTGAAAGTTATCGACACTCGACGGTGTCGAACTCCAGGAATGCATTGTTTGCTATATCAGCTCCATTCCCTTTCAAAATCAAAATGGATCCTCTCGGTAAAGAAATCTCAACAGATCCTTGAAATTCTCCTGGACCGATGATGTCTATATCTATAGNTTAAATATATTTTTATTTTTATTAAATCCCCCTAATATTAGAAAACTCAAAAAACTAAGTTTCATAATTTTTTGAGTTATGTTTTGATTTTTAAAAATCATTTAATTTTTAAATTTGATGGTCACATTTAAAAATAAATTAAAAATACTAAATGATCTCCAAATAACTTGAATTTTTTATGGTAAATTTTTTGACACATGGGCCACAATGGAGAACAAAAATCAAATAATTTTAATCTCTGTGTGCTTCAAATTAAATGTTTTAAGTAAATTAAGGTTTGTTTAAAATAGTGATGTTTTGATTCTTAAAAATCATGAAATTATTTTTTAAGACTACTCTGGCCAAAAGAAATTTACATAAATTTTTGTAGAATTTTCTAAGACACATACAATTTTCTATAATTATTTGAGTAGAAAATGCATAAAAATTTAGAAAATTAAGATATCTGTCTACAGATTTATTATGTCTTTGGAAAAATACTCAAATTGTGCACCTAGACATAGGCTACAACATATAAAAATTTGGTGTTAAGGTGATAATCCAATATGAATGGAGAATTAAAAAGCCCCTAACCATAATTCATTTTTTAAAAATAATTTATGCATCAAATTAATGTGAAACTAATTTCATATAATTCTCCTTTATTCACTGAGCAAGAAGATATTTTTATTTTATTTTTATGAATTTTTTATGCAAAGATATGGATTTTTGAAGTTTAGGGGCTGACTTTATTAAATACTCCTATTTATTTATTCAAACCACGGGCTGACTGGATCATCAGATCCGTCGAACAGCCACGCGGCACGCTTCTATTCGACGCAGCCTTCTGAGTCAGCTGTCACGTGGCCTGCCATATCGTTCCAGAGGATCATCCGGCTTGATCTCCTCCATCCATTTAACACACGCGCGAATGGACGGCATTTGTTCATCGTCTCCGATGGCCTTAATCGAGAGTCGTCCAACTTAAGACCTTAATATCTCTCTCGTTTCTTAATGGATTTTGATGCTTTTTTTTTAAATTGTTCGTCTTGAAGAGACAAACACATCTATATGGTAATCATACGATGAAATCAAGCCATCATAAATGGAGAGCTCGTAAAGGCTCAGGAGAGTGAGTAAGGTTATACCTTTGCTCCGAGAGGTTTGCCTCAATCAGAGATTCTTCACACCTTTGTTGGGTCCCAAAGAGCTTAGGGATGAAGCCTCTAGCTCTGGTGTAAGGCCTATATATGATTTCGACCACGCCAATTTTGGGTGTTGGTTGAGAGCTATGGTAGAGGCTATTTCAGAGGGGGAATTGATGGGCGTTTGGCTTCCTTCACTGTTGTCAAGGTGTAGAGCCAATTTTTTTGAAGTTTGGTGCTGTATAGGTTTGAATTGAAGTTTATCTTAGTTTTGGGCAGGAATTCAAACTCAAAATTGGATTTCTGTAGTGGAATTGGGAGAGGGAAATGGATTGTAATGTGCTAAGGGACTCTTAGAGAAGCTCTCTGAGGAGTTTAGGAGGCCTTGGTGAAAATTTTTTTTGCCCCCCTATTCATGGCCGTGAGGGGGCATTTTATAGGCATTGGCCAAGGGGAAGCTTGGCTGGCCAATTGAGGGGTTAGCCTCACTGCTTAGGTGTTAAGCAGAGGAGCTCTCAGCTCAATTTGGGCTGAGGTGGCTTCTTGGCATGAATATGGCTATTCGCCATGCGGGGGCTCATGGTTTTTGGGTTAAAGTGGTTAACCAAGGGTTGGGTCATGGTTAAAGCTTGTAATGAGCAGTAAAAATGGCCAAGGGTTGGGTCATGGTTAAAGCTTATAATGAGCAGTAAAAATGGCACCATAGAGTATTGCCATGTGGTATGTCAAGTACTTTGATTTAACCTTCTCTTTATCCCTTTAAAAATTAAAAAAAAAAAATTTACCCATGAGATAAATATCAAGCTTAACCATGGGTTGGTGGCT
>JXCR01112831.1:30842-46961 GCA_002079205.1 Phalaenopsis hybrid cultivar | reverse complement strand
GTTCCCTCATAATGATCTTACCTACTAAGTGCTAGAGGTTAGGACCAACATGTGGAACTTCATGTTGAGTAAAGAGAATAATTTTGAGTTTCTAATGGTGAGGGTACCTTTTCTAGTTTTCTAAGACTAGTCAGTAGGAAAGTCCTATGGCTAGACCTAGGCTACTAAAAAAATTTCTAGACCTCAACCAGAAGTGAGGTCAACAATCCCAAAATGAGAATTAAAATTTAAGTATCAATCCAACCAAATGGGGTAGCGAGAAAAGGATTATCTTCTTGGTATCGTCCCCAAGAACAATATGAAAATAGTGTAGAGAATTTGTGGTGTTGAACTCATAGGTATGTGTCATGTAAAGATAGATATTGGTGAGAAAAATTTGTGAAATTTTGTGTGTTTTTTGTGCAGAATGTGAAATTTTGCAGGGATGTGAAGAAAAATTATTGCAGATAAGGACACTCGTGCTGTGCGAACAAAGAATAAGAAACCTCAACATCGAGGAAATCAGCTCAACAAATTTATTTTTTTTCTTGTTGTTTTTATTACATTTTATTATCAATATTTTATTATTAATATATATATATATTTATTGGTTCTTGATCTAACGCACAAAAAGGACAATTGAATAAACATACTGAATTATTAATGAAATTTCATTAATTTTCTTCAAACAGAAGTTACAGATTGAAAATAACCTGCAGCATCAAAAGTACATCTGAAAATGTCTCATGCTTGGTACATATCGGAAGCTGAGCATATCTGATACATATATCATCATATATGTTGTGTCAAAATGCAGTACAAAAAAGTATCATATGACTCTCCATCCTCGGTGGGGTGAGCTCCCAATCGAGCTGACCTACTAAGTCTCGCTCCAAGAAAAGAGTTCCCTCTGCATGTGGTTAGAGGTGTAACCCTCTCATAGCTCGTATGGTTGTAGTTCTTCCAACTCCAGATCTGGTTGGAATACATATGACATTTTGTTGTTATCCATCCTTCTGAAAGTTACAGACACCCTGCGGTGTTGTACCCCTTGAATGCAGTTTTTGGCAAGGTCTGCTCCATTTCCTTTGAGAATCAGTATTGAACCCACTTGTAACAAAATATCCATAGATCCTCTGAACTCGATGGGGCCATTGACATCTATTTATTTCCCGAAGAGGATATTGCTCTTATTTATGAAGGACATTGTTCAAAAAAGTCTCACAAAATCATGATGGTCTATTTGCGAGGGAATATGCCTTCATCATAGATATTGATGATGCAGCTGTTATGAATGCAATCGACTGGAAGTATGCTCCATCAAACCACCCTCTTGATCATCCACTTTATCATAGGAGACAACAGATTCACCTCATCATGTCTTAAAATCCCTTGGGGATTTCCTTGTCTGCCTTTAGTAAAGTTATAACAACAACCACATTCTATGATGATTCTACCTTTTCCACGCATCCATTTATGTGGTTCAGAATAGGATCTTTCCATCAGAAGACCAGCTCGACCCATATCTCTTAGGTCGAATATGCATTCGATAATGCTTCTTTCATTGCTTTCAGAGAAGACTCTGGTGTGCAGCTCCAAGCCTTCTAGTACATTGACAAATCTTCCTTGAACTTCTTCATAAAATTCAAATTACCTTTTTTTTACTTTACTCATTTTGTAAAATTCTATCATGGTAATGTTAAGCGGCTGTCGAGGACCTCCGTCATTTTAATATCAACAAGAATCCAAGCTGGTGCTATCTTTGTATCTAGTGGAATATATGATTCCCCCATTGGGTGATCGGTGATATAAAATCTATCATCGATGGACGTGTTCTCCTCTAGAGTACTGTAACACTCTAGGTGGAGGATGTTACTGTTTGGGCATCCCATAAACGCCTTGGTAGCTGGTATCTGTGTGGGAATCTCGACATTGCATGTCTGGCAACCCGCATAAAGATCATCTGAAACTTCTAATATCTTTGACTCTATAGTGATCTTGGACTCATCCTCTATGGAAGGCAAGCTAGAGGAAGTCTCTCTCATGCATGGATCATAGATTTTTGCCTCAGGAATCGGGGTAAGAAAGTTTTTTGCCTTTTTTTATGTCTTTTTTCTTCATGTGGGAAAGCTCTATTTTTTGACAATTAGCATTTCTTCATTTCGTCCTTCATAACGGTGCATCTGACAGTCTCTCATCATGAATCGTGACTCGACCTCCAGTCAATGCAGTTATCATAGATGGTAGAAATTAGTCCCTTTCATCGGATCTTGCCGCATTATCACTTTCTTCCCCTTCAGTGAGGGATCCACCATGTTGTTGATTTTTAACAGTGATGGTAGCCCTTCTCTTTGTCGATGGCTGATCATGTTTGTTAGGGGATCCTCATAATCTACATCGAATTGACCAAAGTCCATGTTGAAGTCAAAGATGCCACCCTGTGGTGCCCTTTCCTCGTTAAGTGCAAGATTGCAGCCATCCTTGAAAGCAAAAATTAGCTTCTATCCTGATATTTTTTCTGCAGATAAAAAGAAAAATGTCATTGCTCTGAAATTTAGTAGGAACAAGAACAAAACAAAGTGTTTTTTAGATAAAATTTTCGTTTATGTTGGTGAGAGAATCGTTTGTTTAAGTGTATATTTTTTTTAATTTAGTAAGATATCAAACTTAAAAGTAGAAATAAGAAAATCAAAGTATGTAAATTTAAAAAGTTTTATTTTATTGAGGTTAATTTTATTACAAAGTATTTTGGACCCAGTAAGAGACGTTTGACCAAATAAATAACCCGAGAACAATCAAAATTTGAAAATTTCAATTCAAGCAATGTCAAGTTGCATAGTATGCCTTTAAGTATCACCCGTTGATCGGCAACACGGGTCTTTCACCTCGAAAATCTACCAGCGGGTAGGCTCCTCATGAATAGACATTTTCTATGACAAATGGTCACTCCAAAGTTGCCTCATGTTTTCCACCTTTTCTGCAGCATGCAAAAATATGCATTTTGAGAACAAGTACGAGATTACAAATTTTGAATGTCATTCGGCAGACCAATTCGTCATGAGCTTATATCATCTTTGCTTGGTAATGTTCCAAATGTTGTTGCGCTTCTAGTCATTTTTCTTCAAGACTTTCTAATTCTTCAAGTCTGAGTTTTGCACTTTCTTTGGTTGTAAGTTGATTGGCAAAAATGACTCTGAGAGACGGCGTCTAGACTTCTAGCTGTAGCACGCCCTCGGACTAGTATAGGAGCATGCAGAGTGTACACTGAGTGAGAGTCCTGAACGTTATCTTGTAGGTCCACAAGGCTTCTAACAAATTTTTTTGCCAATATCTTTTGTTTTCATCAACTATCTTCTTCAAAATCTGTACCAGTGTCTTGTTGAAGGTCTCAGCCAGGCCATTTTCCATGGGATAGTAGATCGTAAAGTATCTCTAGTCTATCTCATGGCGCTTGATGAAATTGTTGATTTTTCTGCTCTTGAAGGCTGTCCCATTATCGAAAATTATTCTGCATGGAACTCCAAAATGGTAGATGACTTGGCTTTTTAAAAATTGAAGGATGTGTTGTGCNTTTTTGCCAATATCTTTTGTTTTCATCAACTATCTTCTTCAAAATCTGTACCAGTGTCTTGTTGAAGGTCTCGGCCAGGCCATTTTCCATGGGATAGTAGATCGTAAAGTATCTCTAGTCTATCTCGTGGCGCTTGATGGAATTGTTGATTTTTCTGCTTTTGAAGGCTGTCCCATTATCAAAAATTATTCTGCACGGAACTCCAAAATGGTAGATGACTTGGCTTTTTAAAAATTGAAGGATGTGTTGTGTTGTTACTTCTCGTAAGGGCACTGCCTCTGCCCATTTGGAAAAGTAATTTGTGGCTACAAGAATAAATTTGTGTCCTTTAGAAGATGGAGGGCCTATTGGACCTTTTATATCTGTGCCCCAACACTTGAATGGCCACTAGGCGAAAATTATGTGTAACACATTTGGGGGTTGGTGCATGACCACCCCATGCACCTGGCAATGGTGACATCTTCTGGCTGTATCCATGCGGTCGGACATCTTTTTTAACCAATAATATTCGAGCCTTTGATCTTCATCGTCAACTTTAGCCCTAACTGGTTAGCACCACACAATCTGGCATGTACTTCTTTGATAATATTTTGTGCTTCAGCTTTGTTCAACAATTGTAGCCGCATCTGATCAAATTATCTTTTGTAGAGGACATCAACAACTAAAGCATGTGACATAACCCTTCTTGTAATGTGATGCGCTGCTGACTTGTCTTCTAGCAGCTTGCCAGCCTGCAAATATTATATTAATGGCTTATGCCAATCTTCATTTATATCAGCAACTGCAATCATCATTTCTTCTTCTTTTTTGAGCTTGCATAGATTTTTGAGGTCAATTCAAGAANATGACATAACCCTTCTTGTAATGTGATGCGCTGCTGACTTGTCTTCTAGCAGCTTGCCAGCCTGCAAATATTCTATTAATGGCTTATGCCAATCTTCATTTATATCAGCAACTGCCATCATCATTTCTTCTTCTTTTTTGAGCTTGCATATATTTTTGAGGTCAATTCAAGACAAAAATTATCTTCCTTGTACTGTAATGTCAATGGAATCCTTTGGGGGACATGCAAATTGTTTAGCAAGTTTTGCTAGAGTGTTTGCATGGGCAATATCTCCCTAGGGAATTTGATAGAAAGTTATACTGGGAACCTACTANGGAATCCTTTGGGGGACATGCAAATTGTTTAGCAAGTTTTGCTAGAGTGTTTGCATGGGCAATATCTCCCTAAGGAATTTGATGAGAAGTTATACTGGGAATCTACTCTAGCAGCTTCATTGTGTACCTTTGGTATTCTACTAACCTTGGCTTTAAAATCTTGTAATGTCCGACGAATTGTTAGATGACAGGTTGTGAATTTTCGTAGATGGCAATATCTATTATATCCAATGAGATTACAAATTCCAACCCGGTAATTAAGTCTTCATATTCTACTTTGTTGTTGGTGCATGGCTCTGTCAGGTGGTATGAGAACCTTAGCATACCCTTATCTGGCGTGACAAAGATTAAACCATTCCCTGCTTTGCCTGGTATAAGTGTGACTGATCTTTTGTCTTTTCTAGCTAACGAAGCTCCATCAAAGTACATCTCCCAGCATTACACACTTGAGAATTCCATTTATAATACCTGTTCATTTGGTGGTTCTTCATTATGAGGGGACCCAGTTGAAAGTGGGTGTGCGGCGAGAAAATCCACCAAAATATGTCCCTTGATAGCACGGTGAGGAACATAAGTTATATGAAATTGCAATAAAATCATCGACCATCTTGCTAGACATCCAGAGAGTGTTGGTCGTGTCATCAAATATTGTAACATATTAACTTTTGAAATAAGGGTAATTTTACGAGGAAGCATGTAATGCTAGAGCTTCTAGGAGACAAATCTTAAACCTAGATAATGCATCTCAATAGGCAAATACCTTATCTCCGTAGGCATTAGACGGTGACTCAAGTAGTAAAGTCTATTTTATTTATCCTAGTTATTGACTTTGGCTAAGAGGACTCCGAGAGATTTATCTGAGGTCGCGGTATAAAGTATTAAAGGTTTTCCCGAGATAGGAGTTGTAAAAAAAGGAGGTTTCATTAAATATTTCTTAATGACCTCAAAGGTATGCTGGCATTTCTCTTCCCAAAAGAATTTGGCATCCTTTTTAACTAATGTAGAGAAGGGTTGAAACCTAAGAGATTAGAAATAAAGCATCTCAGGTATGTCAACTTTCCTTGGAAGGAACGTAGTTGTTTCAAGGTTTTAGGATGAGGCATTTCCAAGATAGCTTTATTCTTATCGGGTTGATCTCGATTCCTCAATGAATGACAATGAATCCTAGAAATTTCTTGGTGGTGACGCCGAAGGCGCAGTTTAGGGAATTCATTTTAAGATTGTATTATCATAATCATTCGAACACGGTCCTCAAATCATACAATTGGTCTATTTTTTGTTTACTTTTGATGACCGAATAATCCATGTAGCATTCCAGTTGGTTGTGAATGAGGTCGTAAAAAATCTTAGTCATTACTCATTGATATGTTGCTCCGGCATTCTTTAACCCAAATGACATTACTGTATTGCAAAAGTTCCCAATCGGTGTTCTAAATGTTGTAAGTGCTACATCCTCTGGAGCCATCTTTATTTGATTATAACATGAAGATCCATCCATAAAGGAGAAAATCTCATGTGTCGATGTGATGTCCACCATTAAATCTAGTATTGGTAGTGGAAATTCATCCTTTAGACATACTTTATTCAAATCAATGCAGTCGACACATACACTGGTTTGTCCATTTTTCTTCTTAACTGGTAGAATGTTGGCTAACCATGTGGGGTACTACTCTTCTCTTACAATGTTAGCGTCTATTAATTTCTTCACCTTTACTATGACTTGCTTCTCTATTTCGAGGCTCATTCTTCTTGGAGCATGTTTTATTGGGGCCATATCTTTGTCCATCCCGAGTTTATGAACTGCACTTCTGCTAACAGTCCTAAAATTTCATCATAACTCCATGCGAAGCATTATTTGAATTATGTTAACAGTCTGATCAACTCTAAAGATTCTTCATCGTTGAGTAGAGAACTTATAAATGTAGGTCTGGCTGCTCCTCACTCCCGAGGTTAATTTCCTTCAATTCATCAAAAGTTGATTTCATTTCTTTCTCAAATTCTGGCTGAGCTTCTTTTATCATCTCATCAGTAGAGTCATCCTCCACATCGAGGCAATCCTCTTCCAATTCACTAGTAACAACCAAACAAAATTTTGAATCATTGACTGGTCCAACTATACTAAATCCAAGATCCTCTTTGGAGTTAGTAATTTGACTTTTAACATTCCATAATATTTCAAAAAGTTGTAATTTATCTTTTGGCATTTGTTTTGGCAAATGCCCTTGTTCAATTAACTTTTGTACACAAGGAGAAAAGTAACCAGAAGGTAATTCCATTAATTAATTAGGATCCTCATCCAAATTTAAATGATTTTCATGATTAATAGAAGTAGAAGCATGATAAAATTTGATCAGCTTTGAAACAGCACTACGAACTTCCTGTTGGCACTATTTTGGTTTGGAGAGTTGCCCGTTGGAAGCTGTCGGGCGCCANATAATGATCTTACCTACTAAATGCTAGAGGTTAAGATCAATATGTGGAATTTCAAGTTGAGTAAAAAAAAACATTGAATTTCTAATGGTGGGGTACCTCTTCTAATTTTCTAAGACTAGTCAATAGGAAAGTCCTATGGCTAGACCTAGGCTACTAAAGAAGTTTTCTAGACCTCAACCAAAAATAAGGTCAACAGGGATTGATACCTAGGACTTCATTAGAGCCCTTTATTACTTGAGAGAAACATATACTTGTGTTATTATTATGGGTTTGGCAGCTTAGAGATTTTAAAAGATAAAATTATTTAAGCTGAACTTATTTTTTTTTGGATTGAACAGCATATTTACTACTAGTTCTGCTCTGTGTGTATTGTAATATTGAAAGACATTTACAATGCACACCACAAAAATGAATGCATCATCTACCTACCCTCTTCCAAGTGTATATGTATGCTTAGTATTCTATTAGTTTTATGCAACTATCTTTCACCTAAAAGCTCCTAATAGAAAAAGATCACTAAATTATATTTCCTTAAAAGCTACATCGCCGACTAAATTACTTTAGCATAGCCAACATGTCAATGTGAGTGCACTCAAGTTGCGAGATGGCTGCTCTCTCGAGACATAGTTTTACTTACAATAGATTTTAACATAACTTTTTTGCCACTTAAGTTGTCTCAAAGAAGAAAAGGAGATATCACTTATCACATGGAAATAAAAAATATTATATCATAAAACAATTTTTCCTACACATGCCAACACTTCATATTAAAGAAAAGAGTGAATAAAATTACTCAGGAAGCATGGATAAAACACAAAAAAAAATCTTCATTAAATTAAGGAAATTCCACTAGAAAGTGTTTACAACAATTACAAGATAATGAAGAACATAATACTTAGTTTTTTCCCATTGAAAGAAAGATGATAATTTCTCCAACAAAGTCTCCCACAGATTCAATTGCCACTAATACACTTCCATAGTCATATCACTCAAAGTCCTTCACTAATCTCTTTAGAAATGGTATAAATCTACATCTCCTACTCACACACACGCTTTCTAGAAGAAGCATGTCAAAACTCTCTCTAAAACTCTCTAATAACTCCTTCCAATCCTCCCTCATGAGAGACACTAGCCCCCTGTTTAAAGAGAAACCAAATACCTCTTTTTTACAAGAGACAAACCTTTTTACTCCAAGAGAAACACCTCTTCATATTACATTTGTCGAGATTCATTGTATCTCTCTTTAGAGCTTGGATAACTGCCTAGAATCTTTTAAAACATCTTTGAATAGCCTGATATTGCCCAAAATCTTTGTTTAATAGTTTCTGGCACCTAGGCGACAGAATGTGGCACCTAAGATCCATTTTTGTATGAGACTAGTGCCTAGGCGCCACCCAATTGACAACAACTCCATTTCACTCCGTTTTGCCCTATTTCAGCTCCAGTCCACTCAAATTATTATACCTACAAGATAAACAAGACAATAACATTTCTTTAAACTGAAATTTCATTCAAAAAAATGTGATAAATGTGAAAGAAATTAAGTAAAGAAAGACATCAAAATGCGGTAGATCAAAATTTTCATCCTAGCTCGATTTGGCTCCAACTTGCACCGTTTTTGCTTCATTTACTCCAAAAGTTCATTTATTGTACCTGAAACCAAGAACATGCAAAATACCCTCCTTTAAAATGTAATATCATTAAATATCATTAAAAATTAGCATGAAATATATATTAAAAAGTAGATAATTTTTAGGCGTGTTAATTCCCCCAAACTTAAATGTTACTTGTTCTCAAGTAACCTTTTAACTTTAAAAACCAAATTTGTTGATTTTAGGTAGTAGGTTTTATTAGAGTTTCCTATAATTTTTTCTCTGAAATGTTATAATAAAACTTAGGAGAATTGCTAGCAAATCAACCTAGTACTAAGGTGTAAGAATATTTCATATTCAACTTAGGAATCCTGATTTTCTATTTACTTCAAAGTTATTGAAACTTGTCAACCCAAAGATTCTTAGAATGTTTAAAATAAGAATTTAAGCACCATATCTATACTAATTTTACCAATACTTTTTTTGAAATTAGAATAAGCTTACGATTGTTTCTAAGTCTTTATCTTTCAAAAGTTTTAAGTGAAACCATTTTTTATTAGGCTTTTCCTCAAGCTTCTCCTCAATTTTCATTACTTCGTAATTTCTCTTTTTTTTCTTTTCTTCTTTATCTTTTTCTTTTTCCTTCCACATCTTTTTATTCCTTACTTTTTCTTTTTTCTTTTTTTAAGTGAGGATTACTTTAACTGGATTGGCCTTTAATAATTTTGAATTTCACTTTCCTCTTCATAAAGTTAAAAACTCAAAACTTTCCTTCACTTTTTAAAAGTGTAAGTATTCGTTTGAAAAGGTTTCAATAAAAGCTCAATTCTCTTTACGTATAAATCTAAGAATCTTAGCTTTTCTAATATTCAACATCTTTCTACCATTAATAAAAAAACTATTTTTCTAATGTTTCCTACAAAATATTTTAACTCTAGAATGGGTTCAACACATCAGATCCTAACAAAGATTTATCTAACATTCCTAAAATCAAAGTTATAGTAACCTAAATATAATGACTATAAATCATTTTAAAAGTGATATCAAATTAAATACAGACTAAAGAGAATAAATAAAGTTTAATTTTAAAAGTTATGTTTCTTCCTCCCCCGAAACTTGAATTTTTAAATATTTTTCAATCAACTTCATAAAATGTAGCAGGAAGAAAAAGTAAAAGCTTAATCTACAAGCTACTTCAACGTTCTATGAAATTCAAATATATGAATAATCAAAGTTGATGACTGCAGAAGAAAGTAAATCTAGCCTAAAACATGCATGCAATAATATTAAACTAAAAGTAAGTATACTAACTTTAAAATTTATTTTTCTTCCTCCACCAAACTTGATTTTTGATATGTATAACATTCAGTATAGAAAATAAAAACAAGAAGAAAAATCACAGCCTATAAGTAAAATATACCATGAGTGTCTAGCAAAATATCTGCAAATATACTTAGGACAGAACGGTGTGTAGTAGAAAGTAAATCTAAACTAAACATGCCAAAATGAAATTGGCTAAAGAAAAGTTTAATAAGCATAAAATGTATCAGCATAGTAACATATATTTAAGTGTTCTACGAGTCCTCTATAGTGTTATAACACAAACATAAATACACTTGATGAATGAGGTCATCACATCTCACTACTTTACTTCTAATTTCTAATCAAATCACAACAGTGATATATTAATTATTTTACATGAATTTTATATGTTTAACCTCATGGACAAGATTATCCCTGTTACGTTGGGTCATGAATACCAACCTCAAGCATAAGCTTATCCCATTAATTAAGCACCTCTAATAGTTATAAGGATAGTGCAAGATCATCCACATGCTGCACATTAAGAAATTTCATGACTCCTAACAAATGAAAATAAGGTCAAAGAAAGGAAGTAAAAAGTAAATTGAGATGGAACTATTACTGTCCAAACTCAATATGTCTCTGGTAAAACTCAAATCCGGTTGAGACCCAAGTTAAAGTGGACTTGTCAATCCAATTTTTACAATATAACATAATCAAGTCTAACCATAATGAGAAATTAAGGAATCACCTCCCTCGTGACACACAAGGATCAAATCAAACCACTAACAGTCCAAATATTCACCATTCATCAATTGAGCTAATCGATCCACACTAATACAATACAACACTAACAATCATGACTCTCAAGCGTACTAAATCAAACCACACTGATAACTATGGGTTGCATTCCATAAAGCACTTGGTTTAATGTTGCCAGCCTGACAAATGATTCATCTCTGATCAAAATTCCATTCACGTAATCTTTTTTGGATCTAGGGATTCCTACAAAATCCTTGAATTTTAGTTTTTCTATCAGCTTTTCCTTTTCAAATTTATTTAGATTATTTTTCCTCATGTTTCATTATAGATCAAATATTCATCCTATCATTTTCTCAATTTACATATTAGTTTTGTCCTTAAGACTTATTAGAAATGTACCTCTATATGTAAATTCAAGATCTCCAAAATTTTGGATCAGATTCTCACTAGATGATTTAGATTCTTGATCAAATTCTACTATGTTATTCTTCTATCTCAAGTGATCTTCCAATTCTTCCTCTTGGCTGAGGAAATGGAGGAGGTGGTCTTTTTATATTTATCTTGGTTGATGAAATAGGTTTTTCCTATTGGTTTTTTAATCTCTTTTTCCTCTTCTCTCAACTCAACTTTCTTTTGATTCATATCCTCCAATTCAACTTTCAAATGAGAAGTAAGGCTCAAAAAGGAAGTGGGGAAGAAGAGCTCATAGTGGGGAAGAAGATCTCATAGGATAAATCAACTTTCAGTCACCATTGACTAAATCAAAATAAAAAAATGGAGGCTTGCCAGAGGAAACCTACGTAATAACCCTTCTTCCCTCGCCCGGATCTATCTTCCCTAAGAAAATAATAGAGTTCTGATTACTTTTCCAGCAATCTAAGGTGCTATAAGGCTAGAGAGGTGAAGTGCTCATGGGAATTGAAGAAGGAAGAAGGTGAACATGGAGAATAAAACCAAGCAGCCTAAGTTTTAAATAGAGTCATAATCACATGTTGATGGGGTCATGAACAAGTGTGGCCACACTCGAAAGTTACTTGTTCATTCAAATTATAATTGAATTCCATAACTGCCCACTAAGCATTATGTTCCAATTTTACTAGTAAGTGACATGTTTTCCATATATCAATCTGTAGGGTGACATTCTTGTGGGAGTTTTGAAAGCAATCCTATAAGCCCATATTACATCATCAAGCCTAAGGGACCAATCTTTCCAATTTGGGTTAATAATTTTTTTTCCGAATCATCTTGGTCTCTCTTTTGGAAACCTCAACTAAACCCTTAGTTTGGGCATGATTTTTAGTAGCATTCTTTTAATTTATTCTAAATGTTGAAAATAATTCCTCCATCTTTTTATTACAAAAGTGGCTACCCCCATCACTAATAATAATCCTAGGTGCTACAAATCTAATAAAAATGAGTTTCTTCACAAATTTAGGAACACTCTAAGCGTCGCAATTGGTTAGTGCCACCACCGCAATCCACTTAGTGGCGTAGTCTACTACTACTAATATATAAGATTTTCTAAAGAAGGTGAAAACTTTTCCATAAAGAGTATCCCCAAAACATATAATATCTTATCTTTTTTATAGATATTCCCTACCATTTAAAATCTATCACAAATTGTCACATATTGATTAACATCATTAAAGAGGGTTGGCTAATAAAATCTAGATTATCAAATTTTAGTAGCTGTTTTGGATCCACCAAAATACCCACCAGATACCAAATCATGACAGAACCAAATAATATGGTTGAGCTCTTCTTAGGGCACACATCTCCTATGAATTTGGTCTTTGCATGTCTTAAAAAGATAGGGCTCATCCTAATAGTAAAATCTGGCATCAGAGAATAATTTCATCTTTTGATGGTAAGTGAGACCATAAGAAATGATCCTACTAACAATTTAATTTACAATGCTAGCATACTACGGAGTGATCCCCTCAGAAATGGTGAGTTGTTTGTTGGGAAAACACTCATTTTTGTCTAAAATACTCTCATCATATTTTTTCTTCTCGAGTCTAGATAAGTGATAAAATACCTAACTCTTCTTATCTTTCCTATCATTAACTTGATAATCGAACTCTTTTCTCAAAAGGACCCATCAAATTAAATAAGGATTAGAATCCTTATTGGCTAAAAGATATCTAATGGTAGCATAGTCAATGTGAGCAATAATACATATCCCTATCAGGTAAGATCTAAATATGGAAAGAATAAATATAATGGTAAGGTGTTCCTTCTTAGTGGTGGTGTAATTCATTTGTGTTTTGTTGAGGGTTCTACTGGTATAGTAAATGACATGGAAGATCGTGTCTTGGCTTTGGTCTAAAACTGCACTTATATTGTGGTCATTAGCATCACACGTCAGCTTAAAAGGGATGTCCCAATCAAGTGCAACCATAATAGGTGCAGTGACTAATTTGGCCTTAATAAGCTTAAAGGCAACTAGGCAAACATATTGAAAGTCAAAGGCCACGTCCATCTCTAGTAAATAGTAAAGAGACTCTATGATCCTAGAGTGGCCCTTATCCTATCATCTGTAGAATCTGGCATGCCCTTAAAAACTCACGACTCCTTTCATAGGGTGGATGGTGGAAGCTTTTCTGTCATCTCAATCTTGGTAGGTTAAACTTCCACTCCTCTCTTCGAAATCTTATGTCACAAAGCAATCCTTTTAGTCACCAAGAATTTCTATCTTTACTAATTCAGCAAAAAAATTGTTTCCACATTCGTTTGTAAGACTTTGCATGATTATTTCAGTATGAATCAAATGAAGTGCCAAAAAATAAAAAATCCATTCATAAAAATTTCTATGCTCATGATCCCGAGTGAAATATAGTTGTGTAAAAATTATATAGTTGACTTCGCTATGCAACGGTGTCAAAAGATTGATACAATATTTTATGAATTAGATATTTAAGCAATTAATCTTGGGATTCTATGCAAGTATACATATCATTATCAAATAATAAAGGACTTTCTATTTAAGCCCCAAATATCGATCCCATAGGGAATGTTTAAATTTCAAATGATAATTTTACTAGGAAATTCACAGAAAGTCAAAACAAAATTACCGTCACTAATTTCAAATGTTAAGATATTATTAGAACTAAATTATTTAACTAATAACAAAATTGAAATACAAAGTTTAAACAGTAAAAACTAGACTATTAAACTATGTTTATGTGATGAAGATTTCTTATGTGAAAATGCATCTTTCCCACTACAATGAGATATTGGTAAAATGAGATGAGATAAATGATTTTAATATGTATTGTGCTAAATAGGAGTAGTTTTAATTCTCTACCCTAATATAGTGTTATAGAAAATCATTGGCTAATCCCAGGTTTAATCCCAAAATCTGTGGCTAGGCTAGGAGGTTAATGACTCCCACTCCAGAGCTCCCACTTCCCTTCACCTGAAGGCTAACTTTGGCTTTAGTTTTTAGACACTGAGACCGAATTGAGGATTTTAGTCCGTCACACTAATGATTCTCCAATTCTACACCAAATAAAGTATATTTCCTTATTTATTTGCACTTAATTCCATGAACGAAATTCTCCTTCATGGAATCAAATGTGATCCTCACTCTGTTGTAGAACTCATACTCAATTTTCTCGATCATATGTTTCACAAAATATTTTAACATTTCAATTGGCCATATCAAAAATTAAATTAAGTTTAGAGTTGAAAAACCATCACAATTTATTTTATATTTTAATATTGGCACATCCATATTATCTCTTCATTTCATCATATCTCAGAATAGGGAGAAAGATAAAGTAAACTACTCAGACTTCATGAGAAATATACAACAGAACACAAATTTCATATATAGAAGAAAGTTCATACAATACTAATAAACAAACAAAACTTATCTGAAACTATTTCTCAAAGCAAATCCCTTGTAGCCTCTTATAGGAAATGTACGAAGAAGAAATCTCTCACTTTTCTCCTTCTCCAACACTCTTAGAGAAGAGTTCACACATAATCTCACTACAAAACTCTAAATTATAAGAAAAATGGACTCTAAATGGTTATAGAATAAAAAATACAATAATGTGTGATGCATAGAAAGCTTAATTGGGGTGATGAGATGTCAGGAAGAGTCACTTTTCTGATCAATTTTGGCCCCAAATAAAGCCTAGAGTCGGTTCTCCAATAGGTGCCTCCAAAAATTATTAAAAAAACGTCCAAATTCATTGAATATTCTAGAAATACGGGTTGAACCGACATTGGCGCAGTCGACACCCATTCTAGTGTTGTTGACGCCAGTGTTCCATAGTTCAATTTGCTGCTCTCTGTCAAACGACGTTCTCGGCGCTGCTTCTGGCACCGTCAGCGCTGAACAAATTTTTAACTTCTTCATTTTTGCTCCAAATTTCATCCCTTTTTTCTTTCTTTTTGCTTCAAGTCCTAAAATTCAACAACCTGCAAAAAAACATAAAAATACCTTCCATTAAAGTGGAATATCACCAAAAATGAGTATAAAATATATGTTTAAAAATGCATATATTTTAGGTGTATCAAAATCCCCCAAACTTACATGTTAGTTGTCCTCAAGTAACTCCTCTACTATATAAAAATATGACTTATGGTAAAGAGTTTAACTTCTAGATTTCCATATCTTAGTCCACTAAATACAATAACATAACTTAAGAAAAATTCAAAACAACTCTAGTTAATACTAAAGTTATAAGAATATTTAGCAATCAAGTACAAGATTTCTGATTCTCTATTTTTTTCAAGAAAAATTTCAAATTGTCAAATTAAAGTCACTTAAAGTATACATATGAAAAAGAACTTTATAAAACTTTACTAGTATTAAAACTAATATTCAAATAAAAGTTTAGAAAATGTAGCAAGCCTTCTTTTTTAAATTGATTCAAGTGAAGCCAATTTTTAATTAGACATCTCCTCAAGTTTCTCCCCACACCTTTTCTTTTCTTTTCTTTTCTTTTCTTTTCTTTTCTTATTAATATGTGAGGATTATTATATCTGGATAGCCTTTAATGATTTTAAACTTCACTATCCTCTTCTTAAAGTCAAAAACTTGTCACATTTCTTCACTTAACAAAATTATATTAGCTTAAAGATTTCATAAAGTTTAATTCTTTTCTTCTTACATGAGCCTTTGAGATTTTTAATATTTCAAAAATACAACTTTCTTTACTTAAAATCGAAAAATATAATCTTTTTCTTTTATACCAAATATCTTAATCTTTAAAATTAACCATTATTATTGAAAATGTTTACTTAAGTTTACTATATATTTAGAAACATAAATATAGTTATTTAAAGTTAACCTCTATAACCAAAGGT
>JXCR01112831.1:0-30736 GCA_002079205.1 Phalaenopsis hybrid cultivar | reverse complement strand
ACAAACTGAAATTTTTAAAAGATTTATCATGAAGAGCTGAAAAATAAAGGGTGAAAGAAAACATTAAATACATAAACAAAAGACATACCAGTTGAAGGTTCTGATTTTGAAACTTTAATTCTGAAATACTGCAGGTGCTAATATAAGAAGCTACAATACTTAAAATATTAAGTTGCGCATAATACATATAAAATCTACTGAGAAAGAGTTAATTACAATACATTTAATAAAAGACAAAAACTAACAATATAATTAAACTGAATTCCAGAAATGAAAACATTTTTCCAACCTATAGTTTACAACTCAACTTAACAACAAAACAGAGTCTCACAATCTAACAAACATTCTAAATAATATAACAAAAACAAACAACAAAATAACAAAGTACAATCAAACATAAACTAAAAAAATTAAATCACCAATCATCATCATCATCATCTTCTTCTTCTACATCCAAATTATGTCAGTGATATGGAGTAAAAATAGGGTGAGTAGGAAACTTAACTAAATGATCACCCTTCATGTATCTCACAAATGCATCATCATTAGCAGCATCATATTCTAACTTTTGTCGTAGCAAATCATCAGTGTGAGCATTTCTGGCATCCATGTTTTGTAACCTATGATCCATTCTTAAGATATCTCCCTGCGGGATCATCATCTGGTCTAAAAGTTCTCGGTTAGTAGGGTCACTAGAAGTAGTGGTCCTCGAAGTAGAAGGAATATCTCTGGTCTTACTTCCAGATCTCCAATCAACATGAGATTCATATGTCTTTATATTGGCAGGAACAATAGGTCTTAGAGGCTTAATCTTCTCTTCCACAGGTCTAAAATCAACTCTTGCCTGCTCAAAAAGTGTAAAAATAATTGCAGGGTGTGCCAAACCACCAGTGGTCACTTCCAAAGAAATAGATCTAGTGTTCATATAAATAATAGAGCCTACATTTATCCTCATCATCTGCTGAATACAAAAGTTCAGGATAGCTCTATCCTTGGTCACCTCGCTATGATGATTTATCAGAATCATTCTTCTATAAATATAGTAGTGTCAGGCCTTAAATACTACAATAAGCATAGAAAGAGGAGGTTTACCTTAAAACCATTTTTGACTTAACAGGTCCCTCTTCCATCAGTAAGAAAAGAAATAACCTCATCTAAGGCCTTATTAGTAGCAGAAAATGATTTATACTGACAATTGTAAACGTCTTCCAACTAATAAAACTCATTAATTTTTCATGGAGAAAACTCTACCTTTCTCCCACAAACAAAAACAAAGTCATCAGAAGCTTCAGTAAAGTTGGCATAGAATTCTATCACTACACCAATAATCGCATCGGCAGAAAAATAACAGAAATTTTTCCAGTGCCGAGCATTGATTAATCGGTCCACTTCTCCACCCAGATTTTTAAAACCATAATTCGAAATTACTTTTTTATGCTCAAGTAGACTATTGAATCAAGCACTAGCCCTGAAGCTAGCAAATTTTTGTTCATCATAATCTACTCTTCTTTTTCCTTTGCTTGTTCTTGGTGTCATGGCAAATCTTGACAAAATTCAAAAAAATTCAAATAAATTCTAAAAAAAATTTTGAACATCACAAGGTAAAATGCTTTATACTTAAATATACTAAGTAAGAGTTCGATTTTTTAAAAATCTCTCAAAAAATTCCAAAATTTTTGGATCTCGGCAATGTGAGATAAATCCTTGGTGAAAATCAAATTTTTTTAGTTCAAAGTGTAGCTCTTACCTAGAGAAAATGAAATTCAATGTTCCTTTGCCTTAAAATCACCTCAATTCCAAGCAAATGCGAGCCCTGGGTGCAAAAATCAGAGGTTGAAGGTGACTCAAAGGGTAAAAAAAGTGGTTTATGGTGAAAATTGTGAATTTTAATGGGTTAAAGGCTGTTCTCGAGTCGAGGGGCCAATGACGCCTATGTCAGCGCCGTCGGCGCTGAAGGCCTAAAAATTCTATTTTTCAATTTTTTCAATTTTCAATTTCCTTTCAATTTTCTCCAAAGTCTTTTTAGTATTTTTAAACACAAATTTTTATCTAACAATAATTCACAAACAAATATTTTCACAAACAATAACAAACTAACTTTTATATATGAAAATACACTTTTACAAACACATTTTTCTAATCACACTTTCACACATATTAATCAAACTAAATTATAAATCAGAGTGAAATCAAGCCACAACAGTAAACGCTGACACAAAACTATACACACAATCAAAGTTCAAAATTCTAAAGCAAAACAAACTAAATCAAATCCACACAATCACATTAAGTACATAAGTATTTTAAACTAGTAGAGAGAGTCCAATAAGCAAAATTCTCTTTCATCTTCCAATATAGGTGATCAAAAAGGTACTTAAGATTTTCTATTTCATTCGTAATACTCTAAAGTTCTCTTTCAATGTTCTTTAATTTCTTTTCTACAGTAAGTGAACTTCCAACTGTTGGTGGCATCAATGGAGTTGAAGCATGTGATGAGTGATCTAAGATAGCATCTAATGTTTCATTCCCATTCCCAACATAATTATCATCAATAGGAATCATGGGCTCCCAAGGTAAAAAAAACCTTTTCCCAACCTTCATATGGAACTTGAGATTGACTGCAAAGTAGGAAAATTGTGGAAGGATGCCCAAGTTCATAAATTGACCCATTCATAATAATACACATAACAAATTTAAATATGAAAGATCCTATATCAATGGGTGTTTCCATTTGAATGCAATAATTCAAAATAGCACTTTCTTTGGTGACTCTACCAAGCTTCATGGTAGGGAGTAATTTTGCAGAAATGAAGAAATGCCACTACTTTGATATTGGATTAAGCAATGAAGCAGAGAAACAAACATATCCTTCATCTCGCATTTCCCAAATATCACTTTCATCCGTCAGAAAATTATAGACATCTTCCATCAAATCACTGGTAGGGATAAAATTTGTATAATGACAGATTGGAATGCTTTCTATCATATACAACTCATTTATTTGCGTGGGAGTAAATGGTACAGCCTTACCTCGTACGAAGACAACTCCTTGGGTAATTCCATGTAAGTTAGCATAGAATTCTTGTACTGTTGGTACAATAACTGCATTGGTAGTGTAGCACAGAACTTCCCATCGCATTTGTACAATGATTTTATCAATCGGAGAACTTGGATTAATATATCTGTGATTGGCATAGCCTCTCTCCTTAATAATGCCTCTTCTTTGTAATAACTTTGTTGTCTAATCTTTGCGCATCAAAAATGATAAACTTTTTTCTATGGAAAACTCCATACCTGGAAGTATTTCTGAAATTGGAGGCCATGGAATTCAAAAATAAGAAGTTTCTGTTCATCTAAGGCAGTTTTTATGACTTTAAAAGCACCTCCCAATGGTTACTATGAAGCGAAATCCCGCCAAAGTCTGCCAAAATTTGTCCAGAGCCCTCAAACTACTATCGGCGCCGTCGGCGCTCCCGATGGCGTTGTCCGCACTTTGGTCTGTCTGCAGGTGCCGTCAGCGCCAATTTTGGCGTCGTTGACGCCGGAGGCCAAAATTGAGTCTTTTTATGTTTTCGATCAATTCGATTCCAAATTTTCCTCTAATACAAAAATTTGTTATAATTTATAATATATAAAATTATCTAGGATTATTATCTACTAATATATAAACACTTATCAAACAAAATTGGAATACATAGATATATATATATATATACACACACACATATATATATATATATATATATATATATATACACACACACACACACACACACACACACACAGATATATATATATATATATATATGGGTTGTCTCTCATAAAGTGTTTTGTTTAACGTTGTCAGTTCGACATACCGTTTGATTAGTTGGGTTGACTTAACATTAAAGCTTCTTTAAATTGTGGTATGTGCCCTTCATAATAATGTTTCAATCGATGCCCATTAACCTTAAATATCTTTCCAGTGTTAGATCTTTAATAACAATAGTTACATAATGATAGACTTCAATCACTTTAAATGGTCCTATCCATCTGGATTTTAGTGTTCCTGAAAATAATCTCAATCTTGTATTAAAATTTCTTATCAAGGTTCAAGCTTCTTTTGAATAATTTTTCAATCATGTCATATTTTTATTTTCTCTTTATATATTTTTGCATTATCATATGTTTCATTTCTAATCTTCTTAAGTTCATTAAGTTGTAATAATCTTTTCTCACTAGCATCCTTTAAATTAAAATTAAATTCCTTAATAGCCCAAAATGCTTTATTCTCCAATTCTACTGGTAAGTGACATATTTTTCAAAAAATAAGTCTATATGAGGACATTCCTATGGCAGTCTTATAAGCAGTTTTGTATGCTCATAATGCAATATCTAATTTAGCAGACGAATCTAATTTATAAGGATTTATAGCTTATTCTAAAATTTGTTTAATTTCACGATTTGATATCTCTACTAGACTGTTATTCTGACGATGATAAGTAGTACAGAATCTATGCATAATATCATATTTCTTAATCAATTATTCAATTCTCTTATTCCTAAAATGAGATCCTCCATTTATAACAATTAATCTCTGGCATTTTATATCTTGTAAAAATGCACTCTGAGCATCACATCTAGGTACAACAATAGCTTCAATCCATTTGGACATATAATCAACATTAAGTATTATATATAAATTCCCAAATGAAGGGATAAATGGTCCCATAAAATCTAAATCCCACACATAAAAAATTTCAACTTCTAATGTGTAATTTAGAGGCATTTCATTTCTTCTATAAATATTTCCTACTTGTTGACATTGATCTCATGTTTTAATTATTCATTAACATCTCTAAAAAGAGTAGCCCAATAAAATCCAGCTTGCGAAATCTTATATGCAGTTCTATTCATTCCAAAATGTCCTCCATATTCAGAACCATGACATCTTTCAATTATCTGTTGAGTTTCCTCATAAGACACACACCTTCTAATAATTCGAACTTTACATTGTTTATATAGATATGAGTCATCCCAAAAATAGAATTTTGAATCATATATAAATTTCTTTAACTCTAGATTTTTTATATCAGGTGGTAAAATATCACTTACAATAAAATTTACTAGATCGGCATACTACGGCACATCCATTTCATCAATACTATATAATTGTTCATTAGGGAAATTTTCTAAAATTTTATTTGCAAAATTAGTTAACATTTCTCTTTCTGGTCTAGAAAAATGATCAGCTATTTGATTATCATTTCCCTTTTTATCAACTATGGCAAAAGCAAACTCTTGCAATAGAAGTATCCATCTAATTAACCTTGGTTTAGCATCCTTCTTTTGCATCAAGTATTTAATAGCAGAATGATTTGTATGCACTATGCATTTAGTCTAATTAATCTTGGTTTAGCATCCTTCTTTTGCAATAAGTATTTAATAGCAGAATGATCCGGATGCACTACACATTTTATTCCAATTAAGTAAGGTCTAAATTTATCAAAGGCATAAACAATAGCGAGTAACTCTCTTTCAATAGTAGTGTAGTTAATTTGAGCATCATTTCGAGTTTTACTAGCATAATATATTACTTTTAAAACTTTATTATGCCTTTGTCCTAACACATCTACAATAGCATAATCACTAGCATCGCACATTATTTCAAATGGTTTCTCACAATCAGGTGGAACTATTATAAGTGCATTGATTAATTTCTCTTCCAATAATTCAAATGCTTTTATGCATTCCTCATTAAAATCAAATTTCATGTCTTTTTCTAAAAGTTGGCATAATGGCTTAGTTATTTTAGAAAAAAATTTTTATGTAATGCCTCTAGAAGCTAGAATGACCTAAAAAGCTTCTTACCCCTTTAACATTGGTCAGAGGTGGTAATTTTTCAATAGCTTGAATTTTTGCAGGATATACTTCCACGACATTTTCAAAAATCTTATGCCCAAGTACAATTCCTCCTGCAACCATAAATTGACATTTTTCTCAATTAAGTACTAGGTTGATTTTTTCACATAGTTCCAAAACTTTTTCTAAATTATTTAAACATAATTCAAACAAAGTTCCAAATACAAAAAAATAATCCATAAATACTTCCATTCCATGTTCAATAAAATTGCTAAAGATTGACATCATACATCTTTGAAATGTTGCAGGTGTATTGCATAGTCTAAAAGACATTCTACGAAAAGAAAATGTTTCATATGGGCTTTTAAATGTTGACTTCTCTTGATTCTCTTAAGTAATTGGAATTTGGGTATATCCATCTAAAAAGTAATAATATTTGTTTCCAGCCAATCTATCCAACATTTGATCTAGAAAAGGTAAGGAAAAGTGATTTTTTCTGGTGGCCATGTATAATTTTCTATAGTCAATACAAATTCACCAACCAGGAACATGTCTTATTGATATTAGTTTTATTTTTCTCATTGTCTTCAACGGTCACTCCTCCTTTCTTTGGAACATAATGAATTGGACTTATCAAAGCACTATCTGAAATAGGATATATAATTCAAGCATCTAGCCATTTTAAAAAAAAATTTTAACAGCTTCTTTCATTATTGGGTTTAATCTCCTCCAAGGATCAGCTTTAGGTTCATATTTTTCATCTAATAGGATTTTGTGCATACAAATAGAAAGACTAATTCCTTTAATATCTGCTAAACTCCATCCAAAAGCCTTCTTATATTTTTTTAATATCTCTATTAATTTTTGTTCTTGAATTTCTGTTAATTCAGAAGATACAATAATAGGCAATGTAGATGACTCTCCTACAAACACATATTTTAAATGGGCAGGTAATATTTTCAGTTCAAGTTCAGGTGGTTTAATACATGAAGGAATAAAATTTTTATTATCATTTTCCAATAAGTCTAAAGTTTCAAATTTTCCCTGAATATAATCCAAATCTTCTTCTTTTATTTCATCCTTATTTTCAAAATATTTTCCTTGGTTTAATTTGTCTTCAAACTCATTCTTAATTTGCTCATTACTCAAATAATCAGTTACTTCCATCCTAAAACATTCATTATCCTTTTCTATTGCTAGATATTTCATAGCTTTTGCAATATTAAATGTTACTCTTGATCATTAACTCTCATTATTAATTCTCTTTTTTGTACATCTATCACAGCTCTCCCTGTTGTAAGAAATGGTCTCCCCAAAATAATAAAAATTTCATTATCTTCCTCCATATCCAATACTATAAAGTCTATAAGAAAAGTAAATTTATCCACTTTTACTAATACATCTTCTGTAACTCCTTTTGGATAAGTTACTGATCGATCAACTATCTCAAGAGTTACAATAGTAGGGGAAATCTCTCCCAAATCTAAATGTTTAAAGATCAATAAAGGCATAAGATTGATTCGCTCCTAAATCACATAAAGCTTTTCCAAAAAACTTTATACCAATAGCACAAGGTATAGTAAACCTACCGAGAACTTTTAATTTTTTAGAGAGCTTTTTATGAATAATAGAACTACACTCTTCACTGAGTACAATGGTCTCATGATTTGTAAACTTCCTTTTCATGTTTAGTATAGTCTTCATAAATTTTACATAACTTGGCATTTGTTCCAAAGCTTCAACAAAAGGAATGTTTATCGTTAACTTCTTAAGGATTTCCAAAAATTTTGTAAATTGTTTATCTTTATTCTTCTTCTTCAGTCTTTGAGGAAATGGGGGTAATGATTTTTCTAAAGGACCTTGTGTTTGTTCATTTTCATTTTGGTCACTTTCCATTGATTCTTTCTCTTCATCAACTTCAGTTTCTCTTTGGATCCTTGTTTCAACTTCTTTTCCACTTTGTAATTGAATAGCTTTAATTTGCTCCTTATTTTCATCTTTTGGAATAACTTGCACCGTACTCAGAACGATTCCAGAAGGTCTATTACTGAGTACAGTAGCAATATGTCCTAACTGATTTTTCGTATTTCTTATAGCAGCCCCTTGATTTTGTATTTGATTTCCCATATTTAACATTACTTCTTTCATCATCAACTTCTTTTTCTTAACTTGTGGGTTAGGATTATAGTTAAATCCAAGAGGATAACATGGTCGATAACTAGGATTTTCTTGGTTGTTCAAATTTTCGGAGGGATTCACCAAATTGTTATAATTATTCCAACTAAAATTAGGGTGATTTTTCTATCAAGGATTATAAAAGTTAGAATAGGGATTGTTATTTTGATTATTTATAATATTTAAAATTTCATAAGATGATTGAGTATCAATGATCTGTCCTAGTGAATTTTCCTCTGATACTGGGGGTATTTGAGAAAGGTTCACTCCTATTTGTTCAATCTTTTTCGAAATAGTAACAATTTGAGATGCTAAAATAGACAATGCACCAGAAACATGAATACTAGCTACTCTCTTAGATTTTACCCTTTTAGAGTGCCATTGAAAATTGTTAGTAGTCAATTATTCAATTAAAGAATATGCTTCATCAAAAGGTTTTGACATTATGATCCACCTGCAGCAAGCATCTATAATAGATCTAAGTGATCCTACTAATCCATTATAAAATGTTTGAATTATTAACCGACCTGATAGAGCTTGGTGTGGACATTTTCTAAAAAGATCTTTAAATCTTTCCCAAGCTTCATATATCAATTCCCCTTCAAACTGACAAAAAGATGTAATATCATTTTTAAGCTTAGCAGTTTTCAACGGTGGAAAATATTTAGCTAAGAATTTTTGTGATAGTTCTCCCTTAGTGCTGATAGATCCATGTGCTAATGAATTTAACCAATCCTTAGCTTTATCCCTTAATGAAAAAAGAAAAAGTCTAAGCCTAACATCATCATTAGACACTCTGTCATATTTAAAAGTAGCATAAATTTCAAGAAAACTAACAATATGTAAGTTTAGATCTTCAGTAAATGTTCTTCCAAACTGATTATTTTGTACCATTTGGATAATAGCAGGTTTAAGCTCAAATGAATTAGCAACAACATCAGGATTTTGAATAGTCAAGTGAGGTTCATCTGCTGTCAAATTAGCATAATCTTTTAAAGGTCTTTCTCGATTTTCGTTTATTTAATTATTTAAGTTATTCGCCATTTCATTTAAATTTTTAATTTCATTTTGTTGTTTTCAAATATTTTTAATAATGTGCTCTAATTCTGAATCGTAAGGTACTAAACCTTAAGATCCAATATTTCGCATAAACAATTATAATAAGCAAAGAAAAATTTCATAAAAATAACTTTTAAACAAAAATATATTTTATTTTTTGGATTTTTGATATTTTTTAATTTTTTTATTTTTTTAATTAATTGTCTCTAAAATTTCTAATTTACCAAATTTATTTCATTTACCATTACCTTCCCCAGCAACGGCACCAAGAACTTGATCCCGAGTGAAATATAGTTGTGTAAAAATTCTATAGTTGACTCTGCTATGCAACGGTGCTAAAAGCTTGATGCAGTATTTTATGAATTAGAAATTTAAGTAATTAAGGATTTTATGCAAGTATACGTATCGTTATCAAGTAATAAAGGACTTTCTATTTAAGCCCAAAACATTGATCCCACGGGGAAGGTTTAAATTTGAAATGATAAATTTACTAGGAAATTCACAAAAAGTCAAAACAAATTTACTATCACTAATTTTGAATGTTAAGATATTATCATAACTAAATTATTTAACTAATAATAAAACTAAAATACAAAGTTTAAATATTAACTACTAAATTATTACACTATGTTTATGTGATTAAAATTTCTTATGTGAAAAAACATCTCTCCCACTATAATGAGATTTTGGTAAAATGAGATAAGATAAATGGTTTTAATATGTATTGTACCAAATAGGAGCAGTTTTAATTTTCTACCATGATATATTGTTATAGAAAATCATTGGCTAATCCCAAGTTTAGTCCCTAAATACGTGGCTAGGCTAGGAGGATACTGGTTCCCACTCTAGAGCTCCCACTTCCTTTCAGCTGAAGGCTAACTCTCGCTTTACTTTTTAAACACTAAGACCAAATTGGAGAATTTAGTCCTGTCCCTAAAGATTCTCCAATTCTACACCCAACAAAGTATATTTTCCTATTTATTTGCACTTAATACCATGAACAAAATTCTCCTTCATGGAATCAAATGTGATCCTCACTCTGTTGTAGAACTCATAGATTAAATTTCCTAGATCATATGTTTCATAACATATTTTAACAATTCAATTGATTAGATCAAAAAGTAAATTAAGTTTAGATTTGAAAAACTATCACAATTTATTTTATATTTGAATATTGGCACATCCATATTATCTCTTCTTTTCATCATATCTCAGAGTAGGGTGAAAAATTAGAGTGAACTACTCAGACTTCATGAGAAAGACACAACAAAACACAAATTTCATATATAAAATAAAGGGGAACTACTCAGACTTCATGAGAAAGATACAACAAAACACAAATTTTATATATAAAAGAAAGTTTTATTGGCACATCCATATTATCTCTTCATTTCACCATATCTCAGAGTAGAAAGAAAGATAAAGAAAACTGCAATTATCTCTTCATTTCACCATATCTCAGAGTAGGGAGAAAGATAAAGGAATCTACTCAGACTTCATTAAGATACAACAAAGCACAAATTTCATATATAAAAGAAAGTTCATACAACACTAATAAACAAATAAAACTTATCTGAAACTCTTTCTCAAAGCAAATCCCGAAAGTTCATACAACACTAATAAACAAACAACACTTATCTGAAACTTTTTCTCAAAGCAAATCTCTTGTAGCCTCTAAGTTCATACAACACTAATAAACAAACAACACTTATCTGAAACTCTTTCTCAAAGAAAATCTGTTGTAGCCTCTTCTAGGAAATGTAAGAAGAAGAAGGCTCTCACTTTTCTCCTTCTCCAACACTCTTAGAGAAGAGGTCACGCTTAATCTCACCACAAAACTCTAAATTATGAGAAAAATAGACTATAAATGGTTGTGGAATGAAAAATGAAAGAATGTGTGATGCGTAGAAGGTTGAATAGGGGCGATAAGTTGTCAGGAAGAGTCATTTCTGATCAATTTTGTCCCCAAATAAAGCCTAGAGTTGGTTCTCCAATAGCTGCCTCCAAAAACTCTTCAAAAAGCATCCAAATTCATCGAATCTTCTAGTAACAAGGGCTGAACTGACATTGGCGCCATCGAAAACCATTCTGGTGCCATCGACGCCAGTGTTCCACAATTTAATTTGCTGCTCTCTGTCAAACGACACCATCGGCGCTACTTCTTGCACCTTAGGCGCTGAACAAATTTTCAACTTCTTTATTTTTACTCCAAATTTCATCATTTTTTCTTCTTTTTTGCTTCAATTTCTAAAATTCAATAACCTACAAGAAAACATAAAAATACCTTCCATTAAAATGTAATTTCACCAAAAATGAGTATAAAATATGAGTCTAAAAATGCATATATTTTTGGTGTATCAGCCCATCTCAAATTTGTCAGAAAATATGGACATCGTGTAGTGCTAAAAAGTTGTCGACGCATTACATAGTTTAAATTACATCCTCTTAAATATAAAATTTTTATAGGGGTTAGTGAAGGTGGTCCTATCCTAGTCCTTAAGGACTTTGGTATTTGGTTGTAACCTGAATATCCATCAAAGAATTAATAGAAATGATGCCTTGCTAACTATTGCAACATTTGGTCTAGAAAAGGCAAGGGAAAGTGTTCTTTCCTAGTGGCATCATTTAGCTTCCTATAGTCCATACAAATACTCCATCTTCTAATGGTCCTTGTGGGAACCAATTCATCCTTCTCATTCTCTACAGGTGTGAACTGCCCTCTTTTTGGTACATAGTGGATTGCACTAACCCAAGAACTATCTGGCATGGGCTAAATAACGCTTAAATGAATTCAAATCAATCCACTTCAGGATCTCATTCTTTACTACCTTATTTTGGAAGGGTTTCAGTCTCTTTTGTAGGTTAGCTCTAGGCACATATCCCTCCTCCATCAGATTTATATGCATACACATGTATGGGCATATTCCTTTAATATAAGCTATGGCCTACCTAAATGCCTTTGAAATGCTCTAAGTATCCTAATGATCTTATCCTCTTGCTCCACAATTAAGTTGCAAGATATGATCACAAGCAAGGTTAAGGGCTCTCCTAAATAGGCATGCTTTAGGTGAGTGGGCAAGGCTTTCAGTCCCAGATCCGGGCTATCTCTATGAACTGTGCTAGGGTTTTGGTGTTCAAACTCAAGTCTAAGAGTTCAAATTTATCCCTAAACCTCCTAGAGTCACCCTCTATAAGCAGAGCTGATTCAACACTAGATTTCTCATTCGCATCCACAAACACCTTGTGCTCTACTTGGACATTTTCCAAAGTTTCAAAAAATTGTTTAGTCATCACCCCGTCCACTATGTCAACCCAATTATTGTAACTTAGATCTTGAGGAAATCTCATAGACTTCATGATATCAAAAAATTGTTCTCCTCATTCACCCTCAATGTCAATTTTCCTTGTTATACATTAGCCTTGCCCAACCGGTTGCTAATAAGGGTCTTCCAAAATCCAAGGGTATCTTCTTATCCTCCTCTATGTCTAAAACTACAAAATCAGCAGGGAATATGAAGTTTCCAACATTAACTAACACAATCTCAATGATACCCTTGGGAAAGGCTAAGGATCTATCAGGTAATTATAGGGTCAAAGTAGTTGGTGTAGCCTCTCTATATTCCAACTTAAAAATGGACAGTGACATCAAATTTATGCTCGCTCCTAAATCAAAAAGGGCCCTCTGAATAAATTTCTATCCTATGGCAAAAGGGACAGTGAAATTAGTAGGGCCCTTCATCTTTACAGATAACTTCTTTTACAAAATTTCACTGCACTCCTTAGTTAGTGGAACTATCTCTCCATTTCCTAATTTCATCTTTTGGGTCAGCACACCCTTCATGAGTTTGGGGTGTTTATGAGGTAAAATAGGCATTTGTTCTAGGACTTCAACAAAAGGAATGTTTATGTTTAACTTCTTAAAGACCTCTAAAAACCTAGAAAATTGTTGATACAATTTTTTCTTTTGTAACCTTTGAAAAATTGGGGCTGGAAGTCTCTCAGGTTCTTTCTTCTTAAGGGTTTCAGATTTTTCAATTTCCTTAGCAGTACTTCCTTCTTCTTTTACCAAATCAAATTCCAATCAATGGGGGTGTTTACAATCATTTAAGTTTCATCTTGATCCATAACACTCCTCAATTTAACAACTTAGTCCTGCTCCTTTCCTATCTCTGTAGGCTTTACTTCAATGTTACTAGGGAGTGCTCCTAGGTTTCTATGTTCACTAATTTCTTGAATTGTTCCTCAGTGTTATTAACTGCTAGCTCATGACTTTGTGTTATCAAAAGTAATTGTCTCATGAACTCTTCCAAAGTGGCTATCTTGTGGCTCTTATAAGGGTTATATCTATGAGAATTGGGTCAGCCTTTAGACTAAATGGTTATGTGCTCCTCTCCCATGATATACAAGTTTATTATTATTCTAATGAATGTTGGGGTGTTGTTTCCATCCAAGATTGTAGGTACTTGAATATGGGTTGTTGTCCTGGTCATGTTTCCTATGGCTTCAAGGCTACTAAGGTTGAGGTGGTAGGGTCTATCAAAGTCTCATCACTAAACTCTTCTACCTAGATTGGGACTTATACTGCATCCATGGTGAGATTATCTAATTTCTTTGTCATTTCAGATACTTGGTTAGCTAAGGTATTCAAGAAATTAAATTCATGCACACTAGCTAACTTTCTTTGTTGCACCCTCTCAGCTGACCGTTGAAAGAAATTGATGGCCATCTCCTCAATTAAGTAATATGCCTCCTCATAAAGTTTGGACAACAGTGATCCTCCTACAACAGCAGTTATAAGGGACCTAAGAGAACCTACAAGTCTGTTATAAAGGGCTTGGATGATTAGCCAGTTGGGTAAGGCTTGGCGAGAATAGTTCCTAAGAAAACTTTAAATTTTTCCCAGCCTCATAAATGGATTCTTCCTTAAATTGTAAAAATGATGTGTTGTCATTTCTAAGTTTGGTAGTCTTGGAAGGAGGAAAATACTTGGCTTGGAATTTCTGAGCTAAGTCATTCTAAGTGTTGATGGATCATGTGACTAAAGTGTTCAGCCACACCATAGGTTGATCCCTAAGAGAAAAGGGAAAAAGCTTTAGCTATACAGTGCCACTGGGGACACCATAGTACTTAAATGTGGCACAAAGTTCTAAATAGTTATTTAAGTGCATGTTCAGGCCTTTAGTGGGCCCCCAAATGGATTATGTTGAACCATTTGAATCGTAGCAAGTTTTAATTTAAATGTATCGTCATCTACTGTAAGGTAATTTATACTCATGTTAATCTCCTCAGCAAAGGGTTGGAAAACTTTCTAAGAGGTCTCATGGTTGGGTGTAGATGGTGAGTCATTCCTATAGTTAGTTTATGTATAGTGAGTGCATTATTACGATGTCTAAAAGTTCTCTCAATCTCAGGGTCAATCGGTGCTAGGTCAGAGTTTGCCTCCCTACATATACACTAGATGGAAAGTGAATGTGAAACTCACACTCTAGTGATCCAAGACTCAAAGAAGTAAAAACTCAAAAAGAACAAAAAAAAATTCATAAGCAACACTATCAGCGTTATTTTGGGGATTGGTTTGTGAGGTTGCCCGTAAGAAGCTGTCGGCCGCTGAAATCAAAATCCCGTCGCCCGCTTCGGAAGAACGTTGAAGTGTGAAATCAAACTGACCTCATATTTTCATAGTTTAAAATGAAAGAGAATTGTACCTCAAATCCTGTATCTATCCCAAAGGATAAACACAAGACTTGAGGATGAGGCTCGATAAAAACCTCAAATCTTGTATCTATCCCGAAGGATAAACACAAGACTTGAGGATGAGGCTCGATCAAATAAACTAAGGGATCCCGAAGGATAAACACAAGACTTGAGGATGAGGCTCGATCAAATAAACTAAGAAAAGTATGAGGTCCGTTAGACCCCATATTTTTCATAGTTTAAAATGAAAAAGCACTGTACCTCAAATCCTGTATCTATCCTAAAGGATAAACACAAGACTTGAGGATGAGACTCGATCAAATAAACTAAGGAAAGTATGACATCAGGACAAGACTTGAGGATGAGGCTCGATCAAATAAACTAAGGAAAGTATGATGTCTGTTTGGTCTGCAAGACTTGAGGATGAGGCTCGATCAAATAAACTAAGGAAAGTATGACGTCCGTTTGGTATGAGGATGAGGCTCGATCAAATAAACTAAGGAAAGTATGACGTCCGTCTGGTCTGCGAAACCATTGTAAAATGAAAGAGCACTGTACCTCAAATCCTGTATCTATCCCGAAGGATAAACACAAGACTAAATGAAAGAGCACTGTACCTCAAATCCTGTACCTATCCCGAAGGATAAACACAAGACTTGAGGATGAGGTTCGATCAAATAAACTAAGGAAAGTATGACGTCCGTTTGGTCTGCAAAACCTTTGTATTTGCCAAATTGTACCTCAAATCCTGTATCTATCCCAAAGGATAAACACAAGAATTGAGGATGAGGCTCAACAATAAACTAAGGAAAGTATGACGTCCGTTTGGTCTGTGAAACCTTTGTATTTGCCGATAAGTACCTAAACTAAGGAAAGTATGACATCCGTTTGGTCTGCGAAACCTTTGTATTTGCCGACAAGTTCTCTTATTTAATATAAATGATTAAATAGGGAAACTAAGGAAAGTATGACGTCCGTTTGGTCTACGAAACCTTTGTATTTGCCGACAAGTTCCTCAACTAAGGAAAGTATGACGTCCGTTTGGTCTGCGAAACCTTTGTATTTGCCGACAAGTTCCTTTATTTAATATAAAAATAATAAATAAGGTTTATATTAAGCTGGGTTCGGACATACTTCCTATAAGGGCAAGCCCCTATAGTTAATTACATCCTAAATGACCAAAGTCACTTAAGAAGACTCTCGTGAAAAATCAGGAAATATTATCTTCAAGGAATTTCAAAGGGTAGGACTTTCCAACGAAATCAGACATAGAGGTGTGCGAAAAATTATCTTCAAGGAATTTCAAAGGGTAGGACTCTTCAACGAAATTGGACGTAGAGGTTGAATTATCTTCAAGGAATTTCAAAGGGTGGGACTCTTCAACGAAATCAGACATAGAGGTGTGAAAGAGATTGGTTCAAATTTGGAACATTTTATTGTAGAATCTAAAGGAGGAAGAACTAGGGGATGTCGGGTTCAAATTTGGAACATTTTGTTGTAGAGTCCAAAGGAGGAAGAACTAGGGGATGTCATGGGTTCTCAAATTTGGAACATTTTATTGTAGAATCCAAAGAAAGAAGAACTAGGGGATGTCATGGATCTAGCAAATTTGGAACATTTTATTGTAGAATCCAAAGGAGGAAGAACTAAGGGATGTCATGGATCCAGAGGAGAACCCAAATTTGGAACATTTTATTATAGAATCCAAAGGAAGAAGAACTAGGGGATGTCATGGATCCAAATTGGAATATTTTATTGTAGAATCCAAAGGAAGAAGAACTAGGGGATGTCATGGATCCAGAGGCGAACCTCGGTGACTTTCCAAGCTATCCTAATATTTGGCTTCAGCTTTGAGGAGAAGTATTTAGGTGTTTCATCCTGCAAATTTTATTAGTTAGGGCTTACATTTGTGTGAAATGATCACACAAATAGCCTGGAAGATATGAGGATTTAGGTTGTCACAAACGACAACCTCCGAATCCTAAGACGAGTTAGGACTTATATTGTACAGCAAGGCTACGCAAAGGCCTAAAGATAAGGTGAGGATTTACGTTGCATAAGCAAACAACCTCGAAGTCCTACGGCTTTGTTGTTTCAGGGTGAGGATTTACGTTGCATAAGCAAGCAACCTCGAAGTCCTATGACTTTGTTGTTTAAGTAAGGTGAGGATTTAAGTTGCATAAGCAAGCGACCTCAAAGTCCTATGGCTTTGTTGTTTAAGTCTAGGATTTATGTTGCATAAGCAAGCAAACTCGAAGTCCTATGGCTTTGTTGTTTAAGTCTAAGGAATACGTTGCATAAGCAAGCAACCTTGAAGTCCTATGACTTAGTTGTTTAAGTCTAAGGAAGGAGACTGGTGAAGATAGGTTTTGCTGTTGAAGATGGTCGTGCTGCCCACCAAGCTAGCTCCAAGCTGCTTGCCACAATGGAAGACAGGTTTTGCTGTTGAAGATGGTCGTGCTGCCCACCAAGCTAGCTCCAAGCTCTTGCCTGAAGAAAGGTTTTGCTGTTGAAGATGGCCGTGCTGCCCACCATGCTAGCTCCAAGCTCCTCGCGGAAGACAGGTTTTGCTGTTGAAGATGGCCGTCTGCCCCACCATGCTAGCTCCAAGTCCTCACCGAAGACAGGTTTTGCTGTTGAAGATGGTCGTGCTGCCCACCATGCTAGCTCCAAGCTCCTTGTCACCATGCTAGCTCCAAGCTCCTTGCTGCGACGACAGGTTTTGCTGTTGAAGATGGTCGTGCTGCCCACCATGCTAGCTCCAAGCTCCTTGCCGCAACAGCAAGCAACCTCGAAGTCCTATGGCTTTGTTGTTTAAGTCTAAGGAAAGAAGATTGGTTTAGCTGGGGAAGACATCTATGGCTTTATTGTTTAAGTCTAAGGAAGGAAGATTGGTTTAGCTATGAAGAAAGGTTTTGCTGTTGAAGATGGCCGTGCTGCCCACCATGCTAGCTCCAAGCTCCTCGCGGAAGACAGGTTTTGCTGTTGAAGATGGCCGTCTGCCCCACCATGCTAGCTCCAAGTCCTCACCGAAGACAGGTTTTGCTGTTGAAGATGGTCGTGCTGCCCACCATGCTAGCTCCAAGCTCCTTGTCACCATGCTAGCTCCAAGCTCCTTGCTGCGACGAGACAGGTTTTGCTGTTGAAGATGGTCGTGCTGCCCACCATGCTAGCTCCAAGCTCCTGCCGTGACGAGTTTAAGTTATCTAGTGCGTCAAGTTATAATATCAAATCAGGTGGTCTTATGATTGAAATTCTTTAAATTTTATGAGAGTATATTAAAGTTGATTAGAGCGACACCGGTTAGGATCCTACGGTTCCCTCGTTCCGGCATCACTATTTTCTATTGGATTCACTTAGTCTAAATGAACTTACTAAACTCAACTTAATGAGTCCCATAATTGCATTTAAACCGTGGGAAGCCTCGTAAGCAACCGTAGGTTACCTCCTCCAAGGGATTCCCGATCATCTGATAGAGACATCTTAATTTAGTTGAAAATTTTGAATGTTGTAGCGGGTTTTGTGTGATGTTTGTGATTAAATTTTGAGTTGTTTTATATTTTGAATGTTGTGGCGATTACCTTCTCCAAGGGATTCCCGATCATCCAATAGAGACATCTTAATTTAGTTGTAGCTGTTATTTTTTGTGGGTTTGTATTAAAATTTTGAGTTGTTTTATATTTTGAATGTTGTGGCGGTGAATTTTATCTTGATTGATTTTAATTTTTGTTTTGCTTGAGTTGTTTTATATTTTGAATGTTGTGGCGGTGAATTTTATCTTGGTTGATTTTAGTTTTGGTTTCGTTTTATATTTTGAATGTTGTGGCGGTGAATTTTATCTTGGTTGATTTTAGTTTTGGTTCTGGTTATGGTTGTATATTTTGAATGTTGTGGCGGTGAATTTTATCTTGGTTGATTTTTAATTTTGGTTTTGGGATATTTTGAATGTTGTGGCGGTGAATTTTATCTTGGTTGATTTTAGTTTTGGTTTTGGTTTTAATTTTGAATGTTGTGGCGGTGAATTTTATCTTGGTTGATTTTTAATTTTGGTTTTGGTTATGTGGCTGAATGTTGTGGCGGTGAATTTTATCTTGGTTGATTTTAGTTTTGGTTTTGGTTTTGGTTTTCTAAGTTGAAGTTGTGGTTTTTGTGTGATGTTTGTGATTAAATTTTTAGTTGTTTTATATTTTGAATGTTGTGGCGGTGAATTTTATCTTGGTTGATTTTAGTTTTGGTTTCGTTTTATATTTTGAATGTTGTGGCGGTGAATTTTATCTTGGTTGATTTTAGTTTTGGTTCTGGTTATGGTTGTATATTTTGAATGTTGTGGCGGTGAATTTTATCTTGGTTGATTTTTAATTTTGGTTTTGGGATATTTTGAATGTTGTGGCGGTGAATTTTATCTTGGTTGATTTTAGTTTTGGTTTTGGTTTTAATTTTGAATGTTGTGGCGGTGAATTTTATCTTGGTTGATTTTTAATTTTGGTTTTGGTTTTGTGGCTATCCTGATGGTTTTAGTTTTCATGCAGGGTGACATCTTTGTTTAGCATGCAAATTTGTAGGTATAAAAGTGCAGTATGAAAGTACGAGAAGGACAACGCTGAAAACCTATAAAAATGTACCTGTCGAGTCTTCTCGTTCCACCACCTGAAACTTAAAATGCATGTTAAGATAGTTTATGAAGAGCAGGCATGGAACATGTAAGGAAAAGGCAGAAGAAAGACGGTACTATAAACTGTAAAAGCGTACCTGGCGAATTCTCGTTCCACCACCTGAAACTTAAAATGCATGTTAAGGCAGTTTATGAAGAGCAGGAAAGTATCTCGTTCCACCACCTGAAACTTAAAATGCATGTTAAGGCAGTTTATGAAGAGCAGGAAAAGGTAAGATTTTGGTGGTTTTCCTAACCCTATATCTTTAAGGATGATTTCATTGAGCGAAGCATATTAAGTTTAATAGGCTTCTGAGGTATCCAACAAGTTAAGAGGGGAAAGGCATTAAGCGAAAAATATTAAGTTTAATAGGCCTCTGAGGTATCCAACAAGCTAAGAGGGGGAAGTAGGTCCATGCCTCTCTCTCACCAACTAGTGAAAAGCCTCGAGTCCGTTTAAACTCATTATGTTGCGTAATCGTTCATCCTGTGAATACCCTTATTACTCAGCGAACATTGATGTCTCAACTATCCCTAAGAAAGGGGTAATTATCATTTTTCATTAAATTTAAGAATTATGTGGGTGAAGACCCTTAAAGGGGCAAGTTAGTGTAATTTGAATAAGTAAGCAAAATTTTAATCCTAATTGAGCTTAGTGGTGTTTCAAGGATGTTTGATTTAGTTATGTTTATTTGTCTAATCTTTGTTTAATCAATTTTGATTTAGCCTAAGTCACCACTAAGCCCTTAAGACCTAGGTGAGTGTCTTAATTAGTTTTGAAAAGGGTTAAGCTTTAAGTGGTCATGATTCATGATTTGGATTTTATTTGAAAATCAAAATAGGGGTATTAAATTGATTAGTTATTGACTTCTAAAATCATACCCCTAAGTCTAGGATCATTTAACTTTAATAAACTTCCAAATTTTAATAATTTAGAAATTTATTAATCTTAATTAAGAAAGTGCAATTGGTTTCTATCAATTAACCCCTTTGTGTTTCAAGCATCAAATAAATTGGTTAAGATCAGAGGTTACCCATTCCCCTCCTTGATTTAAGCCTAAATGTTAATTAAGACTAAATTTCTAAAATTACACATTTGCCCCTAAGGCTCTAACACTTCATAATTTGTCAAATTCAATTCCAATGCAAAATTACACATTTGCCCCTAAGGCTCTAACACCTCATAATTTGTCAAATTCAATTCAAATGACTTCGAAATTTTTATCCTACCCCATTCATGGGTCAATTGAGACATCAGAGGAGAATATATGATTTTTTCAAATTTTAATTTAATTTATATATTTATTTTCATGCAAAAATAGGATTTTTCAAAGAAAATTCCTAACTTGACCAAAGTACATTATAATTTTTTGAAATTTTTACTGGATGTAGCCCCAAGCAAGGGAAGAGTTTGGACAAAATTTCATGATTTTTTCGATTCTCTATGATTTATTAGAATTATTTTAATTTTTGAGATATTTAATACAAATAAAATATTTTAGGTTGTGAAAATTAAGTTTTATATTTTTTTAAAATCTCCCAAAGTTTTTGGAACTCATAGAAGAAAATTTTATATTTTTCTAATTTTTCTTTGATTTATTGGAATTAGTTTAGTGTAAACTCATTTTTTAGCCCTTAAAAATTATTTGTTAAGCTTTAAAATTCAATATCTTTATTTTAAAAATCAGGAAAAATATTCTAATTGTTCCTAAGTAATTAGGAAATTGNATTTAAGTTATTAAATGAACTCAAAATATTTTGAAACTTTTATGATGAGTTCTCTAGATCATAAATCACAATAGAGATAAAAAATTAAGTCATTTAAATATTTATATTTTTCAAAATTAATTATTTTAGTGATTTAGTATTTGAAAAATTTAAGAATGTTTTAAATGACTTGACCCATGATATTATTCCTAAAGGTTTCTCTAGTCATGGTAGACTTTGCAAAATTTTCTTAGAATTTAATAATCAATATGCTAATTTCCATGATTATTTTAAGGAAATAATGTGAAATAATTTGAAAAATATGGATCTCTGTATATGAACCTCATATGACTTTGGAAAAATCAAAGAATGTTCCCCCTTATAGAGGCTACAATATGTGAAAATTTCAAGCCAAGGTGATGTGTCAATATGCATGGAGAATCAGATGATTCCAGATAGTATTTAATTAATTAAAAATATTTTATACATCAAATCGGCTTGAAAATTATTCCTCATTATTCTCCTCTATTTGCTGAGTAAGAGGGTATTTTTATTTTATTTTTGTGATTTTTCTCCACAAAGTTATGTATTTTTGAAGTTAAGGGTATTAAATAAATAAGAAAATACCCCTATTTTCCTACTTATCCATGTCAACCTCGTACGGGTGGAATAGGCCACGTGTCGCTGTGTTATTGGCACCGCCAGCCAGCTCATTCCAATCCATCTCGGACCGCAGTCTGTCCGATGCGATCAGGTTCATCCGATCAATACAGGCTCGATCTGACGGTCACGGGTCATAGTCCCAAATGAACAGGACCCAAAAACTGTCCATTTTAAAATGCTAATATCTCACTTGATTCTCAACGAAATTGAGTGATTTTTTTTTTAAAATTCTAGTATTGATTAGTAGAACACATCCATACGGTGGAGGATCCCTTAACTTGACTTTATACTCATGAATAATTAAAAGAAGCTCGGTTTAGGTTTAACTTTGAATACCTTGGTCCAAGAGGGGTAGCCTTGATTGGATGCTTGTAGAAGCTTTATGTGGGTGCTAGAAGCTTAGGGATGGAGCTTCTGGTTGTGGTGAAGTGCCTAGACCCAAATTTGATCAAGGGCGATTTGGGGGTTCGGTTGAAGTCCACCTTAGGGTGGTCGGCTGATGGGGCTTTTGTGGGGGAACTTCTTCTCTTGATGTTGGGATGGTGTGGGTGCAAGTAATTTGAATTTGGTGGAGGTTTGGAGGATGTCCTGTTTCAGCCTTGAAATTGAGCTCCAAAATTGAACTGAAGCAATGTATTTGAGTGGCTAAGGAAGGTTTGGTTAAGCTCAAGAGGTCTCCAGGAAGCTCTGGAAGAAGTTTTACTAAGTCTCCCCAAGGAATTTCAAGCTCTCCCCCTTTTGCCATTGAGGGAGATTTTAAATAAAATGTCGTAGGCTGGCTGCCAGGGCCAAGTGAGTGGTGCATTTGGTTGCTTATGTGGAGGGCAGAGAAGCTCAAATGAGCAGCTGGGCTGATTTGGCCTTTGAGTTTGAATTGGGTGAAAATCTCTTGTCTTGGCCATGGTTTTGGCCATTTTCCAGCCACCAAGGTGGCTGGCCTGCCAAGCATTGGTCACTTCTTGGCTCATGGAAGTCAGGGAACTCAGAGGAATCCATCAACACAATTTAATGCAAATGTGCTTGAATTTGGCAAAGATATCTTAAGTATGTGTATTTTTGGAAATAAGATCCCTTAATTTGGGGGACCATTGGTCTATAGCTTGATTTAGGTGGTTTCATGTTGTTTGTACTGGTCACTAGGTCCAACTAATGGTTGTGGTGGAGTTAATTTGGTGGCCTTAGTGTGGTTAGGTTACATTTAGTGTATGGGTCCAAGTGGGTGCAAATGACCAAAACTTGGGTTTGGGCTAGGTTAACCGAGTCAATTAGCCCAAATAATTTTTGTATTTGGTGTAGATGATCACAAGGAACAACTTTGGTGAAGGATGGAAGTGGTTTTGAGCTCAATTGGAGGGCCAATTTGAGGGAATTTTGAACTTTAACTAAATTGGCCATGTTGAGCTAGGCTTGGGTCTAGCTTGGGTTAGCCTTGGGCTAAGTCCAAATTGATTATTTTTAATGGTCAATATGTTGGGCTAGGCTTGGGTCTAGCTTGGGTTAGCCTTGGGCTAAGTCCAAATTGATTGTTTCAAATGGTCAATAGGGACCTCATGAAGAGTTTCCAATTTGAATTGGATGCCAATTTGGAGGTTAAGGCAATCAATTGGGTGAAATTTGGGGACTTAGCCAATTTGGGGCTAAATTTGGAAATTTTGGATTTAGGCCAAAATCAAATGGATATGAGGCTCAACAAGGGCAATTGATGGTTGATTTTTATGTATAGGAATTTCTTCAAGATTTTACAACATTAATTGAGGCCAATTGACTAGGCTATGTGTTCAACTTGGTGAGATTAAGTCATATGGTCAAAATTGGGGCTTTGACCCAAATCAAAATTGGACTAAAATAATGGACCAATTGAGCTTGGATTTGGTTTATTTTGGTTTTATAAAAAGTTAATTTGAGTTTAGGATGAAAATTGTGGTCAATTGAGAGCAAGTTGATGGACATTTGAGTTGGATTTGGGGAGATTTGGGTCTTTAAAGGGTAATTTGGGGATTTTGGTTAAAGATGGTCAAATTGACCAAATTGGGTCATGTGGTATTTGAAAGAAATGAAATTGGGAATATTTGGGATTTAATGGAATTTTTTGGGAATTTTTGGAATTTTTGGGATTTTGGATTATAGAGGGGTATTTTGGTAATTTGGGGGTGTTTTAGGGGTAAAAGGCCAAGATGGGTATTTTGGTAGATTTGAGGTACCAAACATCACCAATAAGCCATGGACCAATGGAAACCCCATTTTGGGTCCTCTACATAGTGGTCTTAGCCAAACCATAGCCCTAGGGCCAGTAGGTTTAGGGGACCATCTACATGAGTATCCCAAAAGATAAAGCGATCTAGGCTAGAAGTTTGAGTTCAGGGTTGAGAGTGATTGTGGGTACAGATAAGTGTAGTGAGTGCCTTAGCTCCAGACCAACACCCAAGGTCAACCCTAAGGTCCAACAATCCTAAGGGTGACTCATCCTGAGTTTCCCCCACAGTGACCCCACCTACTAAGTATTTAGAGGTTGAGAGCAATAAGTGGAACTTCAAGTTGAGTGGAGAAGAGGGTAGAATTTCTAATGGTAAGGGTTCCATGTCTAGTTTTCTAGGAATAGTCAACAAGAGAATTCCTATGGCTAGACCCTAGGCTACTAAAGAAGAGAAACTAAACCTCAACAAAAAATGAGGTCAACAAACACACACAACAGTTAGTTCAACACACAGTCACAATCAACATACAAAGACTCAAATAAATGCAGAAAAAAAGATTAATAGCAGCATTTTTTTGACTTTTTCAACTTTTTGTTTTTTTTTTCAATGTATGTGAAAAAAAAAATAGAGCAATACAAGTGCACACAAGAATAATGGGTAGAAATAAAAAACTTCAAAATAATGAAAGAGTAATAAAAAAAATACTGAACCTAGAATTCTAGCCGTTCAACTATAGTTCTCCTCTGTTTCATAACTTTTTCTCAGCACTGCTTCTCTAATAATGACGCCAAAAACTTGATGGCTACAAAAGCATTACAAAGTGGGTATCCACTTCACACAAGTATACTTACCCAAGTAAGATTTTATTTAAAAGCAGTACTGGATATCATTCCCATAAGAAAGCCCGTTAAGAAAATGATTTGAATAAGTCAAAGCCATAGTTTAATAACTTTTTAAACCTAGTTCTGCAAGATCAAAAAATAATTAAAGAAAATCTTAGGTCTAGCAGATTTTGCAGAAAATGAAATAAAAGCAGATGGGCATCAAAGTTTTTTGGTGTTTTTTCCAAGATTGATGAGGATGGTGCCTCTATGATTTAGGTGAGGCACGTAGCTTGATTTTCATACAAATTCCTCTTTTATGTTTGTTGTCAACCAAGGATATTGAGTTCTTCTTAAGCTTATGCCTAAGTCTCAAGAAGAATTGGAATACCACAAAGACCGCTTATGTCTATCTTTATGGCGTCCTAGTAAATTTAGATAAAATAATCTTATTTTGTCTCGATCTTGTGGTTAAACTAATTGTTCCACTATGCCTATGCTGAAGTAATAAATCATGATGGAATTTAAAGTCCTAACTGACTAGGTTTGGAGTAAATAAAGGTCAGAAGCTTAACTAGCAACTTTCATTAAAGTAAAGTGAAAAAAATGATAGAAGAAAATTGGAATAAAAATCTATCCAAGAAATCCAGCACAAAAATCACAGAGGCAAAAAAAAAATAGTCTTTAATAGCTTAAGAGGAAAATAAAGGCAATCTCATTGAATTAAAAACTATAAGAAAGATTTCCTTTGAGATAAGAATAATTTAAATCCCTTTGATCTCCTCTCTTACAAGAACAACACTCAATTTCTCTCATAAACCTCTTACAAAAAAAAAATACAGAAAAATCTGAATGAAGAGAAGAAATCTCTTAAAACCCTATCCTCCTCTAATTTCCCTTCTCCACACACTCCCTATAATCTCCCGATTATATGAATTCAAAATTCTTTTGAAATTTCTTAGAATTTCGCACTAAAGAATTTCTAAATCAGAAATTATACACAACGTGACCATACCTGATTTATGTCATAATTATGCTACCCTCATAGGTTAGGCATCATGGTCACACTGCATTTCAGCATGGCCACACCGAATCTTCCATAACGTGAATCATCTCTAGAATTTAGGCATGACCATGCTCTAATTTGGCATGACCACGCTGCTCTAGTGGCATGGTCACGTCAGTTCTAAGCGTAGCTACGCAAATTGATTTTTTCATAAAATTCTTTATTTCACTCTGATTTTTTTGCTAGTCCTCTTGTAACCTATAAAATTCAATCCCAACCTTTCAAAAGTATAAAATAATATATTTAAAGTTAAAATTTGCTTAGATTAAAGCATAAGAATATGAAAATTATGGCGCCTATTAACAATATCGACAACTGATGTCCGTCCATATGAATTTTTGAATTAACTCCACCATAATCTGTGTGAGCACCTTTGCTTCAATCCATTTTAAAAAATAGACCACGTTGACTAAGAGGAATTTTTGTTGGCCATTTGAAAGTGGAAACGACCCAAGAATGTCAAGTCCCCAGATGGAAGAAGGCCAGTGATTGACAATCTGTCATAGTTTAGAGGCTGGCTAATACTACAAAGGAGCATACTTCTGACATTGTACGTATCATTTTAACAACTTCTCTCCATCAATCATGAGGGTTGACTAGAAGTAGCCTTGTCATTGAGTCTGATGTGCCAAATTTTTCCCTTTTGAGGAACAACTACTATCACCAGAGTGTACCTTTTGAAGGATTTCTTCTACCTAATTTTTCTTGATGCATCTCAGGCAGTGAGGTGGCCAAAAATGGAAAATTTACCCTTCTATCATGGGGTATTTTTCAGTTTTAAACTTGAGTCTTCTTGGATAATGATTTCCTTAGAAATCATTTCAATTTATAAATATTGGATGTAAGGATCCATCCAACTATTTGTGTTTTCCACTTCTACCTCTGTGGACTGAGATTTGTAAATGGCCAGTCTGAGAAGCTTCTGGGGTATATCTTCTCTAAATCAAAAAATCATAGATAAATGATATATCACTTGATTATCTTCCCGACGAACATGTTAGATTTTGAAGTCTGAAAACTTCTAGATCTCCTCTTTTTTCTTATTTAAGCATTTGGCCATCATTTCAACTCTTACCTAAAAAAACCATTGACTTGATTCATGAGTAGCTAAGAATCTGACTTCACTAGGAGATATCAGACACCCATTTTGTAGGCTAGACATAGGTTATCTATCAATGTTTCATACTCTACCTTGTTGTTGGTGACTTTGAACTCAAGGACGACCGAATAGTAAAGATGTTCTTCAGTCAGATAGCTCAGTGCCAGTCCAATTCCTACTCTCGCTTGACTTGATACTCCATCAATGTGAAAGATCCAAGTCTGGTCACCAGTGTTAATTTATTTGCCTAGTCTTGCCTCTTTTTTGAGAAGTGTTACAGAAAGTCTGCGATGGGATGAGCTTCAATCACGGTTCGAGGGATGTAGGTGATATCTTATACTCTTAGTTCCATGAACTACTTTAGTGGTTAACCAAAATTCTCTGACCAAGCAATTAGGGATATGAGATGGTGGTCAGTGATGACCCTAATTAGATGTATCTGGAAATATGGTTGGAGCCTGAGATCAAAGATACTTAGAGCAAACATTTGTTTTTTCATCATAGTGTACCAAACTTTGGAACCTCAAAGGATTCGACTGGTGTAATATATAGGGAATTATATTCTTAACTCCTCCTAGAGCAAGATTGAGTTGATAGACTTAAGCCCAGCTCAGCAAATACATTTAAATTTTGTCTTTTAATTTTAGACTCTGTAGTAGAGGTGGTGAGGCTAGTGATTGTTTTAGGCTCTGAAGCACATACTCTTATTCAGTCGACCATTCAAAGCTCTTAGATTTCCTTAGTATTTTGATGAATGCTACATATTTTTTGCTCACTTTGAAATGAATCAAGTGAGCACTACTATTTGTTCGATCATCTTTCACTCCTTGTCGGTTTTCTGGAGGTAGCATGTATAGGATTAAACCAAGATTTTTTGAACGACAATGATTTTTTTGTCACATGGAAACTTTTTCACAACATGGCATGTGGTGACCATGGCTCTGAATTCATTAAGTAATGGGTGGATAAATCTTCCAGGTTTGTAAACTGGTTGTCGTCTTCACCTCGAGTGACCGATAGACCAATTATTCTCAAGGCATCCTTTCACTTTTTATAAAAGCCGTTGAGAAGGGCGATTGGCATCATCAATCATTCATCCAATATAATTATCTTATTGAAGGATGTCTTAAACAGGATATTTCTTAAACTGCCAAAGTCAATAAGAATGCTACCCAAAATGGTCATTTAACCAACTCCAACATTGAAACCCTCAAAAGAATGGATTTTGGTACCTCACATTCATTTGACAATTGATAGTTAAACTAAATTTATCCTCATCTTTGGTGGTTTAGCAATCCCTTTATCATCAAGAGGTGGCTAACTAACTTCACGTATGGGCCACGGGCCATCCTTTGGACTCGACACATTTTCTTGTAATGTTCTCTCTACAAGTGATAGTCGGATTGTTTGGCTTTCTAGTAGGATGTGTGGACAAACTCCTTTGTCGTATCATGGTGGTTGGTTAACTACAAGTGTTCTTCTAGGCTCTTGGGTTGTTGCAAACCAAAAACATAACTGAATTGTTCAATCCTCAGCTCTCGTGCCAAGGAGGTCTACGCTACCATAGGTTTCAGATCTTACATGTTCAACAAGTCATTTTGGAACCAAGTGACATATGATTAAAGGTTCTCATTTGGCCCTTACTTCACTTGCTACATGGTTTGTGATGTCATGCAAAGTTTCTAGGTGCTAACAAATTGTGCCCTGAACTTCTTTATGAATTCAATAAAGGAGGTAATCACTGCTATTGGGAGGCCATTAACCCACTTGAGTTCCAAGTCCCTCAACATAGTGTAATACAATCGACACTTTAGTGTGTCGGATATTTTGAGAAGGCAGACGACCGATTAAAAGGAAGAAATTTGGTCGACTAGATCACTTCAACCCTTATATGATTCTAACAAAGTATGTTTGAACTTCTTCACCAGCTCAACATTAGAAATTTGTAAGGAGAATTCATTCTCCGATGGGTGGTGAACTTCAATATGCCCAAACCATTTTCTGATCAAAGTTGTAGGCCCGACATTATACTAGTATTGGAAGGCTTCAATCATTTCCGCCCACCCGAGTTGCTTGGCAGCCTTGAGGTTCGAGTTATTCTTCTCTACTCCTAGGGATCTTCCTTTCTTTTTTGGAGTAATGTGCAAGACTTTTCTGCCATCTGACCAACCATTTGGTTTATAAGTTGTTGGATTCACTATTCAGAAATCTCGTGCACTCTATGTTTGATGTGTCTCCCATATGAGTTCTATCCTTGTGGCATACTCCTCATCTTTTTTTATAGCAAGATCCATGCTCACCATTCCTTTTACGATGTTAAATCCAAATATCCCTTGTGAATTACGTCCAAGATATAGAGTGTAGGATGAATGAGAGAAACATGGAGAAAGAGTGAGAAAGAGAGAGAATGTGAAAAACCACAAAGTAATATAAGAGTTTTGATAAAGTAAACCAACAAACTACTATAGAAATGACCACTTATTTATAGCTTTCAAGGGTATCTAGTGTAAATTCCATGTTTGTCTCTATTTTAATAAAGACGTTATAAGATAGTATGACTCATTTTCATATTCATAACTTACTCCAACACCCTTTTATATTCACAATGAATCTTAAGACCATTTTGTATTCATAACCACTTGAAGAGGGACATATGATGACTTCATAATCTTATCACTTGTCAAGTATAATCCTTTGGTCGACTGACAAACATTTAGGAGGTCAAAATGTCGTCGATCAACTCTCTCACAAGAGAATTTTGAGAAGAGGCTCGCCTGTTGTTAGGATAAACTAGGTCGTTAGGCAGAGGTTGTAAAACTCTCCTTGGNTGAGGAATTTGGTTTTGAACAACTGTCCCTCAGATTGGGCTTCTATCTCTTCATTTGGTTGTGAATTCCTTCGATCAGCTCTGATCTCCGATCGAAGAAAATGACGTTTGATATTTTCGGCTTTTGACTATCCTGATACACTGTCCTTTGGGAAGTTTTCTGAGGAGTTCTAGAATATGCTGATGAATTTGGTTTTGACAACTGCCACTTAGATTGGGCTTCTATCTCTTCATTCAATTGTGTTTTCGTTCGGTCAGCTCAGATTTCTGATCTAAGAAAATAACGCTTGATATTTCCATCTTTTGATTATCCCGTAAACCGTCCTTCAGTGTTTGTCAGTCGGACCCATTGACTATTCCATCTTTTGGCTATCCCAATACATTTTTTAGGTATACTAGTCTATATTATGTCTAGTAAATTGATAAATATCAAAATCATGTTTTCTATAGAAAAAAAAAATAACAACAAAAAGATTCACAATTTTGTGAACTAGGTGTAGAATTAAGCAAAATAATTTCTCTTTTTTTGAGTTCTCACATCTGACAATAACATATAAAATAACCATTAAAATTTCTAGTTTATATAAATCAGTGAAAAAGCAGAAAAATTGTGATGGTATCAAAATCAACACCGATGTGTTACTTAATATGACGCTAATACCGAATAAAAGGCTTTCTAATTTACTTTAGATAAGTCTCTCAAATACATAATTAATAGAACATCATAAATGTGGACATTAAATGTAAACAACAAATATTTGGTAAATAATTCGATCTCGTTTGTTGTTGATTTAGAATGCCTTTAAATCTCTTTCTTGCTCTTCAGTTAGAGAAATTATTGTATTAGGACATCACCTGATGCAAATTTGCATCAGATGTTCAATTAAAATTGGTCATATCAAAATGTGGACCCTATTGATTGGTTGTTTTTTAAAAGT